>SNQJ01S0179714.1:0-10666 GCA_010110895.2 Picea sitchensis | reverse complement strand
AACTTCCCGGGGTCGTAACTTTTGCATACGATCTCCATTTTAGGCGTATGATATCTCGTTGGAAAGATCTATCCGAGAAATACAACTTTTGGGTGAGAAACATGAAGTAAGATCCATGTTGCTCCTCATTTTCTTAAAAAACATCGTTTAGGGCCTCAAAATGGCCCTGAAAGTTAAAAACTGCTAAAAATAGTAAATTACCAAAATTGTTAGAAACATGTTTTGGGCTAGTTGGAGAAGGTGGGTGGCCACCGATATGCACATGGATCAATGACTACCCTATGGAGAGGACCAGAGCGTTCAGATCATTCGGACCCACTACTGTGGGAGATATGGGCAAGGCCCATCAGATTCATGGAGCGGTGAATAACCGCCAGGCAGATCATCAGTCGACAGTTCTCGAGATGACAGGTACTGTCGCTGACTAGACACTTAGTATTTTTATAGATCTCGATGCTACCGAGAGTTTCATTTCTGGTGTAGTGCTAAAAAAGATTAAGGTAGAGGCAGTCGAACAGGATGATTTTAGCTTCGTAGAGATGGCTTCGAGAGCCAAACAAAAGGTTGGAGGAAAGGTTACAGGTTGTGTCCTTAACCTGGGAGAGTTTGTCACAAGGGCCAACCTGTACGTCATGATCTTACAATCTTATGACGTCGTGATTGGTATGGACTGGTTGGAATCACATGAGGTGATACTCAACTGTAAGACAAAATGGTTGAGCTTGGTTGATGACAAGGGACAAAGATGAGTGATTGTTGGATGGAACCAGGGAGTTTCCCTAAGGTTCATTTTTTCCTTACAGCTATGAAAGAGTATGTGCAAGGGGTGCAAGATTTATGCGATCCTTGCATTAGACGAGAAGGGAGTAGCAGAAGGTCTGGAACACCTTCCGGTGGTGAGTTAGTTTGCGGACGTGTTTTCGAAGGAGTTACCTGGGATGCCGCCGGAGAGGGAATTGGAGTTTACCATAAACCTAAAACCACGGACTGAACCGATAGAAAGAACGCCTTATCGGATGTCGACCCCAGAGTTACAAGAGTTGAAAATACAACTGAAGGAGTTGTTGGACCTAGGACTGATACGTCCTAGTGTGTCACTATGGGGTGCACCTATTATTTTCATACGAAAGAAGGATGGATCGTGGAGGCTTTGCATTGACTATCGTCAACTGAAAAAGGCCATGATCAAGAATCAATATCCATTACTGAGAATCGATGATCTGTTCGATCAAATGAAGGGTGCAACGATGTTCTCCAAGATTGATCTGTGATCAGGGTATCATAAGTTATAGATCAAGGAGGATGACGTCCCTAAAACTGCTTTTAAGACGAGGTTTGGACATTACGAGTTTACTGTTTTACCATTTGGACGAACAAATGCCCCAGGGGTATTTATGAGTTTGATGAACAGGGTGTTCCGTGAGTACATGGACAAGTTCATCCAAGTATTCATTGATGATATTTTGATTTACTCTCAGACAACAGAGGAGCATGAAGAGCACTTGTGCTTGGTATTGCAGTGTCTGCAAGAGCACAAATTGTATGGGAAGTTGTCCAAATGCTCTTTTTATCAATCGAAGATTTACTACTTAGGGCATGTCATCTCCGACGAAGGCATCGCCATGGATCCAGCCAAGTCAAGGCTGTTATGGAATGGCCTACAACGAATAATGTCTCGGAAGTGCGTAGCTTCATGGGTTTAGCAGGATTCTATCGATGGCTCGTCGAGGGATTTTCAAAGATAGAAAGTCTGATCACAAAGTTGTAGAAGAAAAACAAGAAGTTTGTATGGACCGAGAAATGCGTGGAAGCATTTCGGAGGCTCAAGGAATCATTGAAAAAAACACCAATACTAAAAGTCCCTAACGTGGACATGGACTTCTTGGTATGCACTGACGCATCCAAGGAAGGCTTAGTCAGAGTCTTTATGCAAGATGGACGAGTAATCACTTACATTTCAAGGAAACTGAGAAGGCATGAGGAGAACTATGTGATGCACAATTTGGAGTTGTTAGCCATCATATATGCCTTGAAGGTTTGGAGACACTACCTTGTTGGATGAAAATTTGAACTAAATACTAACCATTGTGGACTACAACACATATTTACGCAAAGTGACTTGAATGCGTGACAATGACATTGGTTAGAATTTCTTAGCGAGTACGACTTCGAGATTACTTACATAAAAGGAATAGTGAACAGAGTGGCTGATGCATTGAGTCGGAGACCACGCATTATTTTTGTGTTGCCTCTTCATACGAATCTACGTGAGAAGATTCTAACCTTACAACATGATGATGACTGGTACAAAGAGGTCGATGGTTTTATCGGACAAAACACAATGATGCTACCATGATTTGAGGGATTTTCATTTGATATATATGGTTTATTGAGGTTAAAAGTTGGATCTACGTACCACCAAACGATGAGTTGAGGATTTTCATCCTAAGCAAGGATCATAGAGAAGTATACATGGCTCATCTGGGAGTCACGAAGATGAGGGCAGACCTTAAACCCTTATTTTTCTGGAAGGGAATGAAGGAAAACATAGTCAACTATGTCGCCAAATGTCTAGAATGTCAACAGGTAAAGGATAAACATAGACATCCAGGAGGATTACTACAACCACACGCTATTCCGGAATCGAAATGGGAGGTTATTTTGATGGATTTTATTGTTGGATTTCCACTGACGGCAAGGAGACACGACTCGATTTTTGTAGTAGTAGACACTCTAACGAAGAGTTCTCACTTTGTTCCTATGTGTACAATGTATCAAGCACTTGACATATCTAGAGTTTTCATCAGTTATATTGTGAGGCTTCATGGGGTGCCTAAACATCTTATAAGATTGCATACTGAGACAAATACTTACTAGGGGTAAAGGTCCACGCCAACCGTTCCAATGTGGGAGAGACTACCTTGGTAATACTCTGCGCCTCCAAGGTTGGTTCACAGGATCGCCTCGCAGAACTCAACAATGAAAATCATGAAACCACTTCAACCCTAATAGATATCCTGTCAACCTCGGAGTAATTGTGGAGGGCAGGTGCCCATGTGATTGTGTCAGAGATAGTATGCCATCTGGGTAAAGAGTTCAGTAATTTCCACTGGAACTTGCAGGCTACCTTAAATGAAACTTACAGAGTATTAACTGTTAGATGGAGAATTCATTCCTCCCACTTAACAAGTGTTATGTTAAGAGTAAAACCCTTTGTCACTCCTCGAGATTAATGTGAATCAACAACCCGATCCTAGTGATGAAATGTCCATTGGCACTTAGAGGTAAGTAACTAATTCACAGCCGACCCTGGTCCTAAGAACATTAAATTTGATCGCGACGTAGTAGATAGGTTATCGTTTTGGTAATAGAACCCGATTCGTTGAATCGTATCGTGGGAAACCAAGTAAAGTCACCTAGATTCAATGGTAATCGGATATACATGCACGCAAAACCTTAGAAGTTTTTTATGTTTTTGCTTGAGTAAATCGTAGTAGGTTTTGTGACCCCTCTTTTTCACATGATCTATTACACCAAGGGGTAAAGGTATTTAAAAAAAAAATGAGAAGGACCACTTTCATAGGAAATTGTTTTCTTAAGAACTTTTTTTACAAACAGAGATTGCACCAGTCCTATAATAAGTTTACACGTTCTAGTATTAAAAGGAAAATAGAAAACAAAACAAATTTTTTTTGTGTGTGATAATGAGGCTCATTACATTATAAGCACAGAGCCATCAAAACCCTAATCCGCCTAGGACAGTAGATCTGTGCAGCTCGCTAGATCCTCCTTCCCCGAGTAGATCTAAGCACACAATCTTCCACAATTTCTTACAATGACTTACACTCATCTCTGCAAGTCTCACATAGGCACAAAGAACTTACAATCCTTTGCTCACATAGATCTAGCACTTAGCCCATCAACCTATCGGTCCGATCATTCTTACAATGTCTAGACTTCTATTTATACATTACAAAATAGGCCTAAGCATGGGTAAACCCATGGGCTGACATTATAATCCCATTACATAATCCAAAAAACCCAAAAGTGGGTTGAGAGCCCGTGATCTTTGCTTTGTCTTGCACTCCTCCTTCGACAGGCTATTGAAGTCCCTAAATAGATCAATATGACCAAGAATCTCCCAAAACTTGGTCAAGGGCCAACACCTGGGTTTTCCATATACCTGTTGACAACCCTAACTGCATGTGAAATGTTTGGCCTTGTACTGACCATCACATACATTAAACTTCCTACTACATTATCGTATGATATTTGAGACATATATTCCTTTTCTTCTTTTGTACTAGGACATAAACTTGAAGAAAGATTAAAATGGGAAGCCAAAGGGACTAAAACTAGTTTCACATTGTTCATACCAAAACTTAAAAGTATCTTCTCAACATACTTCTATTGTGACAACCAAATCTTACCATTCCTCCTATCTTTGAATATCTCCATGTCCAAAATCTACCTTGCTCCTCCTAGATCTTTCATATCGAACATCCTAGGCATATGAGCCTTTAACATGTTGAACTCAATTATGATTTTTCTTGCTAAAATAATATCGTCAACATACAATACTAAGATAATGAATATTCCATTATTCAATTTCTTAAAGTAGACACAATGATCATACTCACTCTTTGTATAATTCTAGCTCATCATGAAAGAGTCAAATTTCTTGTACCATTATCTAGGCACCTGCCTCAGACCATACAATGATTTCCTGATTTTTATGCTAGTAAAATTTTTGACCTTAATTATGACGTGTTATGGGTTATGACATGTTGTTTTACTACATTGACATTGATAGCTGCTATTGACTCGGTTTTTACTGAGTGTGCAGGGTTTTGGACCTTGAGGATGCAGAGGCATCGATGGAACCCCTTGGACTCTGGATCGAGTCAGGGATTGTGCCCTTGGGGTTTGATTGTTTTACTATGATATTAGTGCATCTGACTAGATTATATGATGTGGATATGTTCTGACATGATTTGTTGATGATGCAGGCTGAGGATAGCTTGCCGACTAGACTCACATTTGGAGTAGAGGGGAAACAAACAACTACCACAGATGTTGAGTGAGAGGTGTTGACAATAGCCCTGCCACAACCTCCTAGCACTCCCGTCGTGGTTCGAACTGTAGGTTAACGATTACCTAGTTCAAGAGGACCCATGATGCTATGAGGGCAGACTGCGACACTCACTAACGATGATTCTAAGGGGCGTGTAATAAGGCGGGGGACTTATTCCTTAGAAGCCCTTATTCTCCCACATGTTCACCTGGCAGAGTGTTGATTCCAGGGGTTATTGATGTCTACCAAATCAGTCAAGAGGTGAGTGGAACCCTTGGAGCACGTGGTGCATCCTGAAGGGCACATCGCGCAAGGGAACAGATGAGGCGAGTGGCACCCTCGGAGAACCTAGTGCATCTTGAAGGGCATGTCTTTTTGTTGATAAAGGGATGAACCTAGATGGCCCTAAGACAAATAACATGTTAAGTAATTTTAAAATAATTTCGCTAATTAAAATTTCGCCCATTACGAAAATTAAGGCCTAAGTCTAAATTACGCTAGTGGTAGAACCTTGTCTTCTCAAAAAATAATAATAATAATAATAATAAAAATAAACATAACTTAAATAATAATTTTGACCTTCGTTAAATCTTGTAGCATGAAGGGAGTAAGAAATTAAGTTATTCATAAAAATAAATAAATCTGTTGGAATAAAATTTAATAGAAAAAGGGAAAGTAATGGTTTTATTACCTTGATAATTTTAAAATATTAATTAATTGAGAAAAGGGAAAAAGGGTTAATTTTCACACCTACCGTTTTGAGTTCTAAGTAAAAAGGGGAAAGAGGGAAAATAAAAAAATAGGAAACTAGGGAAAAGAGTTAACACAAAAAGGGAAAAAGGGGAACTTAAGGGAAAAAGCGGGAAGTCAACTTAATAAAGAATCTACATTTAAGAGATTTCTAATTTTAAACTGAATTAGCAACTTCTTAGTAGGGAAAGCATTTAAAACCTGTAAGGGAATTTGGGGACACCTAGGAGTGATTCTAGGAGTAACTCTAGGTGGGTGAGGGAAATAAGATATTTAATTAATGGAGGAATGTGGGGGATGGGTGACACTTGTACAAAGAAGAATTTTTAGGAATTTATTTTTAAAAACTTTAATTAAATGAGATTTTAGGAAATAAAGGAAGTTTAAAACTCTATAAAATGAGGGAAGGGGAAGGGTAAAGGAGCTTTTGTTTTGCATAACATTACACTGCAGGAATATCGACTTGACTGATTTACTTGAGGAATTGGGGTACCCAGCTCGCAGAGGAGTGGTAACTTGGCCTTGCAAGGCAAGCCGGGAGCTAGACAAAACCTCTGGATAGTGTGTGTGGCCCCTCTGCAGCTCGGGGGGATAAGGGGGAAGAAGAGTGCCCCTAGCATTTTTTGGGAGGTATCAGTGAGGTCTTGAAGGTCGGTGAATGGGAGCTGCACAGAGCATGTGGGGAAGTCATTCGAAGCGGGCAAAAAGGAAATGGTATGCTTCCTCCGTGGAATGGTAGATTGTTGTAGGATTTATGATATAGATCTGCATGTTTATTGGGTAGGTAAACTGAATGCCTAGTCTCATGACTGGAATTTTTATAGCCTGGTTGATTGATTGGTTGATTGATTTCCGTGACCTTCATCTTCCCGCATGTCGTGACCACCCTGTGTGTTGATTGTGACCTTGACCAACAGACCAATGATTAATCCCGGAGTTACCGTGTCTTATTTTACTTACTGCCAGATTTTCTTTTTATTGGAAAGACAGTAAATGTTTACCCTTGAACCACCAATGAATCTTCCTTGATTTCTTATGTAGTTGCCGAGTTTGGGTAGAGATTTTATTGTACTGACGAAGGTGGCTTTACTGTGTAACTAAGGGCGTAATAGGTGCTAATGGGTGGACACTTGTGTTGGCAGCGTTTGCTATGTAAAGAATACCATTGCGCCTATTTACAAGCATAGAATTTGCTGTGTAAAGAATACATTTTCGCATGTTTTAAAAGCCTACGATTTGTTGTGTAAAGAGTACATTTTCACCTGTTTTAAAAGCCTACGATTGCTATGTAAAGAATACATTTTTGCCTATTTTAAAAGCCTATGATTTTCTGTGTAAAGAATACATTTTTGCCTGTTTTAAAAAGCATATTTTTTCCTGTGTAAAGAATATAATTTCACCAGTTTAGAAGCCTATGATTTTGCATGTGTAAAGAATACATTTTTGCCTGTTTAAAGGTACGATTTTGCTATTAGAAGTTTCTTTTATGTCATCGAACCACCGACCAAGGACAGAATTTATAACTAGATAAGTTGGATCAATTCAATCTATTGATACCCATTTTTGTTATGTCATATACCCTTTTTTTCTTTTACAAACACATGAGCTTTACCCTTCGCATTTACTAAGTTACAATTACAACACAAACCAGAACAGAATGAAATTGGATAAATAACTTAATTCCGATAACACTTATTCCTAATTACTAAACCACAGCTAGAACACAAGCAATGAACAAAATGAGACTACATAGACAGCTTCATCTTTTGCTGGTTTAAATAGTAAATTGATGCCTTGTTGCTAAGATTGGAACACAAACCATAACGAAATGAGACCAGATGAAAAGCTTAACATTGGGTAAAACCCATTTCCAACTACTAAATTACTTTTAGAACACAACCAGGAAAAGAATGGAACTGAATTCCCTCTGGTTGTTTACGCCCCCATTGTTTTGCTGAAAACTCAAACTGTGTCTAAGAAGTAGTGTTTAAGAATATGTTTTCAATTTTCATTCTATTGTTCAAAGTTTAATAAATGACATAATCTAATTCAACCATTCCATGGAGACCAGCCTTAAAGAAAATTCTCAAGCACCTTTATCCGACCTGCAATGCTATCAAAATAAAGCTCAACTCGTTAGAAATCACCTGTAAATGGAAGAAATGCTAGAAGCATCTCCAAACCAACTGAAAATTCTATAGTTATGGAAAATGTTAAAAAAAAATAATGAATATTCTTAAACTCAGACTGTCTACAAGGAACATAAATTGAGATGCATATGTTCCCTTAAGAGTTATGGTTCAATTTCATATCAATTTTAAATTGATAAAGAAACTAAGGTGAAAGTGATATATACATCTCATCTCTTTCTAATCATATTTTTATTTTATGCTTAGATTCATGTTACATTGTTATCCTACTATCTTATGTTTATGTTGAGGACAGTTAGATGCTAAATTATCTTTAAAAACTTTCATTTATTTTTCCTTCAAGGTTGCTCCCTTTTCTATGTACATAGGATAGTATATGTTAATGTAGAAAGAAAGTAATCCTATATTGAAACAATATTAGATGTATGTTATCAATGCTACAACATCAACAACAATCTACTTGTTTTAGTTAGTGTTTAATAATAGCAATCAATCTAATGTTTCATCACTGCATTCCACTTTGTTTTAGTTAGTGTTTAATCGTAGCAAGCTACTTTATTTTAGTAATGTTCAATTAATGTTAATGGATAGTAGGTTAAGAATTGGATAAAATTTGAATGCCCAATTGGATCGTATAATGATTAAAGTTTGAAGGGAGAAATGTTGGAGTCATGGTTATGTAGCTCTTAATTCACTTGCGCCTTGAATTAATTGGATAGTTGCATTGCATCATGAATAAATGAGAAGCATGGTTGATTGTGTAATTGTTCTCTTAGCGCTTTTAAAATCAAGTGGGTTACTCTTGTTCCATTAGGAGATGCCGAAGTATGATCGAATTGTATTTTTATAATAGAATTTGTGCACAAACTTATGTCATTTTATGATGGATTTAGTAATCAAATTCTCTTGCACCATGGAATTTATGTAATGTGTGATTGATTCATAGAACACTAACGCGCCTTGATCATCGTTGATGTTGTTGACTTAGCATATTGAGTTTTTGTCTTCTTATGTCAAGTGGAATGTAGATGCCTCCTTGTTCCTCAGAACAGTCGCCAACCCTGAGACCTTAAATGGTCAAAATCGATGGGAACCTGGGCTTGAGTGTTGCTTATGTGTCCTGGAGGTCCTAACAATTCTAGGGTAGGACGAGCAGGTAGTTATTCTTATTCTTGTTAGTTCATTATGTGGGTGTTGTGTGAGTTTCTTGCATGGGGTTCATCGTCATGTTGCGTTGTTGAGTATAATGTCATGTTTACCTTCCTTCACACGTACACACACACCAAAAAAAAAACAAAAACATTTACACATGTTATGTGAGGCTTGATGTCATAACTAAATGGGAGGTTGTTACACTTTTAGATAATATCCTTTCGCAACCATCCTTGCTTTGTACCTTTCCACCTTATCATGAACACCCTTCTTCATCTTGTAGACCCACTTGCAACCTACAATTTTCCTGTCTCTTGGAAGTTCTACCAGGTCCCATGTGGCACTCCTTTATAATGCCTTTATTTCATCCTTCATTGATTCTTTCCATTTATCACTTTTAGAACCCTTCACAACTTTCGAATAGCACAAAGGTTCATCATCATTAGTACTTAAAGAAACTGGCAAAACAAAATCATCATACCTTCTTGGAGGATTTCTGACTCGCGTTGACCTCCTTAGGGAAGTTTGTGGCTCATCCACATTCTGTTGATCGTTATCATCAATAATGTCTTCCTCTGTAGGAAACTCTTCATGAACATATTCATAAAATTGTTCATGTTCACTTTCATCTGTATTTGAACTGGTTTCAAACTGAATCTCTTGATACTTAGGTACTTCTTCCTGTTTCATTTGAAAATCTACATCTGATTTGATGAGAGATGATTCATCAAATATTAAATCTCTTTTAATGGTGATCTTGTGGGCAGTAGGATGCCACAACTTGTACCCCTTAATACCATCACCATATCCAACAAAGATAAGCCTTTTTTATTTTGGATCTAATTTAGAATGCTGATGTTTTGGAATTAGAGCATAGACTTCACAACCAAAAAATTTAATATTATAATAATTACAAGTGTGATTTTTCCATACCTCTTCAAGAATCTTGCACTCTATTGTTGTTGATGGTGATTGATTCACCAGATAACATGTTGTATTTATTGCTTCTTCCCACAGTTCTTGCTGCAAGTTGGTGTTACTAAGCATACTCCTTGCTCTCTCTAGAAGAGACATGTTCATGTGTTCAAAAACTCCATTTTGCTGAGGAGTATAGGCAGTAGTTTTATGCCTATCAATCCCAAATCCTTGCAATAGTTCTCAAATTCCATTGACATAAATTAACCACCATTATCAGTTCTTAAAAATTTAATGGATCTACCAATGCTCTTTTCCACTAAATCTCTAAACTGCTTGAAAACTGTAAATACATCAGCCTTACTTTTCAACATATAGATTCACACCTTCTTAGAGAAATCATCTATAAAAGTAAAAAAGTATGATGATACTCCATATGAAACAGTATGGGATGGTCCCCAAACATGAGAATGGATATAGTCAAGGATTCCCTCACTGATGTGTCTTCCAGTTTTAAATTTATGCCTATTATGTTTTCCATAAATACAATGCTTGCATAAATCTAACTTTAAAGACTTTATACTAAGAAGTAACTTGTGATCAGATAATACCTTCAATGCTTGTT
>SNQJ01S0179713.1:2085-19537 GCA_010110895.2 Picea sitchensis | reverse complement strand
AAAACTTAAAAACATGTAATTAACCCACATAATTAAAAATTATTTAAAGAGAATAATAATTCATACAAATTAAAATATCTAGTTATATACCTCATCGACCAACGCAACATTTGTATCATCCTTCTTCTGTATCTTCTTCTTGATCATCCAACTCAATATTTGTATCAGCATCTGAATCAGAAACATTGTTGAAAGGATTGATGATATCATCATCATCATCGTCATTGTCATTTTCGAGCATATCTTCATCGATATCATCATCAAGAACTGGCGCATTGTCTTCATCTTCTTTATCTTCTTCATCTTCTTTATCTGTCGACCCATATTCTTCCTGCTCTAGCTCTAGCACATCATCTTCTTCCTCAATATCATCTTCCTCATCTATAGTATACTGTATTGGCCTTCCTCATGGATCATATCTAACAACAAATGACGAATCTCTTTTACCAACAAATGACTTTTTTTACGTCGCAATTCCGACATAAAAAAGTCCTAAGTGACCGTTGGTATTTTGACTTGGTGAACATACTAAGGTGACCATTGGAGGGGAAAATCTAGTTTCCAAAACGTTGCAATTGCGACATACATTTTCACAAACGTGGCAAGAGAGACGTTCCAGTGGAAAACTTGGCAAGAGCGACGTTAATGTGGCAAGACCGACGTTAACGTGGCAAGAGAGACATATATCTTCACAAACGTGGCAAGAGAGACGTTCCAGTGGAAAACGTGGCAAGAGTGACGTTCCAGTGGAAAACGTGGCAAGAGCGATGTTAACGTGGCAAGAGAGACGTCAACATGGCAAGAACGACGTTATCGGGCAACATGATTTTTTTTTTTTATAAATTTCCTCTATTTTGCGACAATATGGACAATTTTGTCCATAACGCCGCAAATAAAACGTCGGAATTTTTACAATATGTACTAGTGGTATATGTACATGGAGAGGGTCGAATTCAGGCCTGTCCCTATAGAGGGATAGGGCCAAGTTCGACTATGTACCTGTATAGGGACATGCCTGATTAATATAATTTTATTTTAAATTTTCTATTTTCAATTTATAATGAATATTAAAAAATAAAATTATCTTGTAATCTCTCTACTTCTTTACTAGTATCATTACCAATAATCACATATCCTTATTGAACAACCTTTCCCATTGATTAAGCAACTTAACTAGAATCAATCCCATTGATTGAATAAGGTGTATATAATAATCATAATAGTTTAACACAACTCGAACTTGTATCAATATCCGTAAGAGCTTATCATTGTCATATCTTAGTATTCTATATCATGCATATTGAATTCGAATACAACAACCTGAACATGAAAAAGCTGATACATTGCTTAATCTTGAGTTAACACATGTATGATGATTAGGAAATCATAGTACATTGATTAGTGATTATAAATTGTTCCTTATTGATATTCAATCACGATTACTAGTCTCATATTATTATAGGGCAATGGTTTTCGCTATCACACTCTTTGAATTAGTCATATTAGCATGTTCTAATTTTGTATCCATTGTGGTTAAGATAGCTATATAGAATCACTACTAGTTAGCTTAGTAGGCATATCCCATATAACTATGATAAGCTTCATTATGTAGATTACTATGACAATGAGTATGATACAAAGATTGTTACATCACTTGAGTATGAAATCGGTCATGTCCCTGTACAGGGACATGCCTAAATTCGGCCCTATCCATGTAAAGGGACATGCCTGAATTCGGCCCTGTCAACCTCCTAAAACAGAAACTGTAATTAACTAAAACATTATTTAACTGGTAAAGGGATATATTTACCTGGACCAATGACAATTAAATCGAGCTTGTCCCTATATATGGACAGGGCCAAATTATTCCATGTTAACCTCCTAAGACACAAACTATAATAACTAAAAATTATTTAACAGGAAAAGGGATATATTTACCTAGACCAGCATAAATGAACAACAAAAAGCTACAACAACCAGTAGAAACGACCTCTGGAACCAACTGACAACACTAACCACCCATAACAACCTCCAATAGAAACGACCACCAGCACCAACCACCAGCAAAAACATCCACCAGCACCAACCAACAGCTAAAACTAACTGCCAGCACCAACCACCAGCGACAAGATCCACCAGCATCAACCACCATTCAGAAAGTTTGGGAAAATTTCACTGGGGCGATGTACGGGTGATATATAAAACTTTTTTTGACCGAAATATTTTTTCAGACAAAACATATTTTCGACCGAAATATTCTTTCAGCTGAAAAAACGTTCGATCGAAAAATGTTACCAGAAAAAAAATTGTCCATCTAATATGGTACATGACATTCGAGGCCATCATCATGGTACTGTTTGACTTGACATCTAGAGGTTCGACTAAAAACAAATTCGACCGAAAATATGTGTCTTTCGGCCGAAAAAATGTCAGTAATAATTTTGGAGACCCGGTTCTCAAAAAATTGTTGCCCAACTTCATGATTTCACCCTAGTATATTTAGTGGAATGTTTTTATCTATTTGAAAATCTATCTTAGATCATAGGAAGATCCAAGAGAGTGATCACATGTTTGAAATGGGGATTTATGCATAATAGAACTAACTAATATATTGGGGAAGGATCTATTGATTCTTCCTTACATTTGGAAAATCTTTTCTCTTATTGTCTCTGAAATTTTTCTATAGCTTGTTTGTCTTCTGCCTCATAATTTGGGTGTCCAGATCCTTTAGATCTGGGCTAGATTCAAGCATTTTTATCAATTTTTCTACATGATCGAACATGCTCTTTGAGAACCATAGTAACCTATTTCAACTTATATAAATAACAAGGTGTGATGAAATCAATCTTTTCACTCCTTGCACCACTAATAGCGAAGGACCTTCCCTATAGGTGCACAAAAAAAGGCTTGTAAGTTGCAAAACACACTCATTTTTTGTGAATTTGTTTTAGATGTTTTTCCTATGAACCCTAGGGACATTTTTATTTGAAAATATTCCCTTTGTAAATTATCCTTTTAGTAAATTTTCATTCTCATTTCCATGATATCAAAAATAAAAATTCCATTTTAGGACCTTTTTTTAAGAGTTGCATTGGAGTTTTGGTTCTGAATTTTGGGGTATGAATCTATATTTTGGAGTGATTTATATTCTCATTTGGATCTAAGTGATTTATATTTGAGAATAATAGGATATATCCTTTCCTTTAGATAGATTTCATCAAAAGAGAAAATGTCATACTTTTGCATTCATTCTTTTGTTTCTTTTGGATTGGAAGGTATCTTCAAACATCACTAAAGTTTCATTCCATACCCTGAGTACTAAACAAACTTAAAAATTAAACAACTTAATATAAAATCCATTAGACTCTTTTATTTTTAGCAAACGAACATTAGACTAGAATTTAGAGCCTTGGTGCAGGGTTGGAGTGTAAATTTTCCAAGGCCATCAAAACTATAACTAGGAGTCACCAGTGAGAGATAAATATATTATTAGCAAGGATCACTTGTGGGGAAATATCCTCTAACATGAGAGTTAATCACAAGGTCTCACTAGAACAAGTGGGGTGATATACCCTCTTTATTTGTTTTGGTGTCTATGGGATATTATGTGTACAAGGCTTTCAGAAGTGAAAGGCCCTCTAGGTGGAATCACTTATTGATATTTCAAGATTACTTTCCATACCAATATATGTAGTCTTGACCCACAATTATTTTGTTTGTTCATCAATTGAGAAGTGGTATCCTTAGTGTCCATTCCTAGGGAATCTATAGAATGTGACTACAGGTGGGAGGTACTTGTGATAGCTTAGCAATACATGAACCTCTATTTCATTTCCCATAGAGGGTGTATGTATTCATGAGGGTAATTTCACCAGTAAGGACATGTGTCTCCCACAAAATTTCAAAACAATATAAAAATGGTTTTCAATGCCACTTTTGGAGTTTCAAAACCACTTTAGAATACCACCTATCATTGTTAACCATTCCTTATGTTTGTCACTTTCATAAATTGAATCCATGTAGCATCACCCGGTGCCTCCACATTATCCTACCCATATACATAACCTACATGGTACCATGTCACTAGTGTGGTCCATGTCATATTTTCCATTGTACATCCAAAATTGAAATATTTTTCCAATTTTCATAAATATATACTTTTTCCAATTTCCTCCACAAACCACCATGAATTGTTTTCCAGGATTGGATTCCTTCACTAAATTAAAACCTATAACAAACAAAATCATATTCCTTTGAGCCAAATTCCCTGTTAATTTCATCCAAAATTGGAAATTTTATCCACATGTCAATTTTTTTCCCAATTATGCCTTAAGGAATTATGTCAAACAGTTTTTATATAAATTTCATTCTTTCGAATCTCCATTAAGATATTCAAACACTACACAAGAAACATGTAAACTCTTTTACTTTAAGATATTTTCTATTCCATACAATCCTAGTGTTGTAACAATGGCTATAATACCACTTTGTAAAAAACCCAATACCCTTAGTCACCTGTCTAGGATACATGGTACCTCTAATTTAAAAAACAAAATCACTTGTGTACTCTAATACCAATATTCTCTTTCCCTATTATGAATTATGAATTCACACAATATGAAAAATAGGATTATGCAATTATAATTATACATTTACTATTATATATGTAGACTTAATATGTAAAAAAACAACCACTTTAGAATAACAAAAACATCGTTAAATGCATCATAAATAGAAATAAGGCATAAACACTTATCTTTTGAAAATTAACACCAATTGTTTGTAGACAAAGGATGTTCCACCCAAACATAGGCTCTCCATTTCATGTTGTGTTGATGCAATAGAGCCACCCCCTATCTAAGGATATGAGTCCACAAGGATGAATTTATCCAATCAATGGCTTTAGTCCTCTCACATAGCCCAATTTCATAAGAAACCATAGTATGCTAACTTCTACAACAATTCCAATCCATGATCTCTCTTTCCCCTCAGCCCATGCAACAAAAGGAATGGGATCCCCTTCTCTGCCACACAGTCCCTTGGTCTATTTCACTTCCCTCTACATCTCTAGCATAAGCCAACCAGGAAACCTCCCTATTGGGGACTTTAGGAATTATCAATTGTAATGGAGTTGTCTCAATGACAATATTTTCCTCATGCACATGAGAAAAATTTCCACATGGAATTCATAAAAACCATGCTCATTATGTTACAAGTCACAGTTCTACAAACTAATTTCTTAGGATACCTTAAGAAATAAATAATGGAAATATATCCCCCGCATCAACCTAAATCAAAGATCATATTTGCATGTACCCAACTAGTCACTTGGTAATTAATCCTATGGTCATAAATTTAGGAAAAAATAAGAATATGACTTAGGATAAAATGAGATAAAGGATTTAGGATAATAATAAATATTATTATTTACCAAGTAGCCTCCCTTAATCCCTTGGGCCTCCTTTAATTCATATCATGTGGAATCATAGCCTCCGATGTTTTTTCCTTCTCTATCAATACCCAATGATTTGTTTTTATTATTAATGTAAAATATTTTCATTTTACATTATTTGGATCTCAATCATCCATCATATACACAATTATACATTGAAAATCTAGGGATCAAAACTAGGGTGTTACACTACCACACAAGGTTCCATTACCAATATGGGTTCCATTATTAGATTTTGCACAACAATAATTGGTTTTATAGTACTTACCATTGCTATAGAATGGATATCAAGGCCTTAGATGCTAAATGAATTTTCTCAAGCTCAATCTCCATGAGTGAGACCTCAAACCATCACATAGATTCTCTATAAGGGATCTTTGTCCTCTTTGTGGGATATGAGCACCATTAGGTATTTGTGCACACCATGGTTGGGAATTGGGTCCTTAAACATTGTCAAGGAAGGAAAAAGGATCCTTGTTCCATATATAAATATTCTTAGGCTCAAACCTTGTGAGGGAGTCCCAAAACCATTGTACCAAACTTCTATAGGAGATCCTTAGCCTCCCATTATGAATATAGATTCCTACATAACAAGAATGGGTCTTAAGTCCTATATCATGGCCAATCAAGTATAACAAGGACCGTTCTCCTTGAACCAATATTGTTGGTCTCAACTACTAGGATTGAGGCCTTGATTGACCACATAGATAATTTCTAAGGTATATTTGGCCTCTAGTGGGATAGGGGTTCCATTAGGGTATTTTGATCACAATGGATGTGTATTAGGGACTTAACCATGGTTAGGGAAGGAAAAAAGGATTATTAATACTTGTGTGAATCTTCATGGGCTCAAGTATTATGAAGGAGTCCTCAAACCAGCACGTGGAACTTATGTAGGAAATCCTTGGCCTCCCACTATGAATATGGATTCTATTAGAAGGTTTTTTATGATAAGAATGAGTTTCAATGCATATACCATGGTCAGGGGAGAAAAACAAGGGCCTTATTCCTTGAAAAAATATTCTCAAGATCAAGCACCGTGAATGACACCTTGAATGGCCACACATATCTTCTCTATGGGATATTTTGCCTCTCGGGAGAATATGCACATCATTAAGAGGCTTTCACACTATATTTGGGTTTCATGACTTTAACCCTGATCTAGGAAGGGAAAATGGATCCTTAGGCCTTATATGAATCTTCTTGGGCTCAATCATTTTAAATTAGTCCTCAAACCACTACATTCGTCCATTTTTTTAAGTGATCCTTGGCCTTTCATTATGAATATGGGTGCTATTAATAGTTTTTTCATAATAAGAATCTAGGTCAATACAATGGTTGGGGGAGGAAAACGAGGGCCTTACACCCAAAATTAAGATTCTTAGGATTAAGAACCATGAACAATGCCTTGAACCACCACCCATATCCTCTCTAAAGGATATTTGGCCTATAGGTGGGACATGGGTTCCATTAGGAGGTTTTATGCATTGGGGATGGGTATTGAGGCCATAACCAGGGTAAAGGAAGGAATAAACTTTTCTTATGACATATTTGAATGTTCTTAGGCTCAATAATTTTGAATGAGTACACAAAGCATTACATAGGAATTTTCTAGGTGATCCTTGGTATCTCATTATGAATATTGGCACCATTAATTTTTCTTTCACAACAAGAATCTATCTTAGGGATTATACCATGGTTGGGTGAGGAAACCAAGGGAATCAAGTGTTAGGAATTAGATTATAGAGAAATAAAATAATTCATAAATAAAACACATAAGTGCATAATACAAACAAAGACACATATATACGTTGTTCACCAATATGGGCTCCATCCACAGAGAAATTGACATTCATTCCTTTATTATTATCCAACAAATGAAGGGAAACAACCTACAACACACCCATTGTAACGTATTCTTCCGTCTCTTACAATATCCTCTCTTGGAATACAATGTATCATACATAGAGCACAGGTAGAAAATGAAATGAATTTAAAAATAAAGTGCCTAAGGTCAAAAAACGGAGGAGAATTTACATCTGATGAATTCGACAATTATTGTGAAAGTATGGGATCAAGAGACAATTTTCTATTGACAAAACCCCTCAACAAAATGGAGTAGTAGAAAGGATGAGCAGAACAGTTCAAGAAATGATCGGGGCCATGCTTGATGGATTAGAAGTACCTAAAACCTTTTGGGGATAAGTAGTTCAAACTAATGTTATCATTCTCAATAAAGAGCACATAAGAGTAAACAATGATAAAACACATTATGAGTTATGGCATGGAAGACCAACATCAATAAAAGACTTCAAAGTTTTTGGAAGAAAATTCTCCATTAGAAGAAATGAATATATCTTAGGTAAGTTTGATTCTAGATATTATGAAGGTAAATTGTTAGGATACTCCTCCAGAAGTAACGGATACAAGTATTTTTATCACTCCAATATTCACTCTAGGTTGTAGGTCGAGTGAGCTTGGTAACTTAATCAATTGCTCAATGAAATGTATGAAAATGGATCAAAAATGAATGATTTACTCAATAACTCCCTCGCTCAATACACACTTGAATACATATAGAAAAAATAAGGCCTTCAATAATACTGATCAGATGGTTTTATAGACTGATATGGATGAAGAATTATTCCTATATGAGCAATATCATATGCATTAAAAACACATATGAAAGGTTGATTATAACAAGGAAAAATACTTGTGGTTTTTCCTATCAATGCAATGATAAAAAAAGACTTTCATAAATCATTGTATAAACAAAATAAATGAGCATACATTYGAACATAGGTACAGGAAAATATAAATGGAAAGATATTTGAACAAGAACTATGAGAAGTAATTATATTCCAGTATCTATATCAAAAGGACTTTACACAAAAAGAGTCTATTAAGATCTTGAATTTYGAACTTCCCCTTTCTTTTGCTTCTCTAATTGGTCCTTTATATAGAAATATTWCAAGATTATATAGATCCAAAATAGATSGATCTCATAACATATTCACCTATATTTAGATTTTTGAATATATCCARCTCAAATTCGAATWTGTGAGGTGGCTGGAAAAAACAGAGTATAAAAATTGTGGAAATATGCCTCTCAAAGATCCACCTATATCTCCCAAATAAAAACGGATTTTGGAAAAGTGAGAGAGGTTTTTGAAGAGGAGATCCTGATTGTAAAAAAMCTCTCTAAACTTTCAAAAATAMCTTTCCATATAATCATTTTATATCTCCAAATAACATGACTAAAAAAGGAAAATACAAATTTCCAAATCTAGTCATATTCCAACATTCTAGGATTTGATCCCTAGAATGTTTCCATTGAGGAAATGAAGTGCCACCTACATGATTTGATGGGGGATGATATTATATTCAAGTATGTGTGGCCACCTTGACCCAAAAATCCTCTTTCCAAGTCGAATTTTGACCAAAACTCATCCATGTTGAAAATAAACAAGTTTGCAGCGTGCTTAGTGTAAAAAAGACAGTTTGCGCTCCAAACTTTTCTGCAGAATGCATTATTCAACCTAATGCATACAATTCATTTGGAAATAAAAAAATTGAGATTGAGGAATTTTCTTTAGGTCTAATACCTCATAGTACATCATTCCTTATGCTAAGTAAATCCAAATTTGATCTTTAAATCTTCTTTTACTTTCTTATGTGAAATTAGGTTTTTGTCTAGGTAAAGAACTTCAAGTGATTTGGAGAAGCAAAAAATATTTTGAGACAACTTCCAAAGAGTATGATACTCTTGAATTTGGAAAATAAGTTTTTGCAAACACTTCTACTATAGGCATATCCATCTGTGACTTGCTTTGACCAATCACCTAGTTGTAGCAAAACAAATTGTGCAATGAATGTAGATTTTTTCACATTGAGAGCTTGTTGAGATCTTCATATGCTAGCACACACTAAAGTCTAAACTTGTATCCTCATCAAACACCTTGATTACATGCCTTGTGCTCTGTTGGAACCAAAACCATTACTTGTAATAGACAAGAAAATAAAATACCATGTTTTGCACAGTGAAGTGGGTAATAATGAATAGACATGGTCTTAATAATGACTAAAAATGGTTAATGAAGGGTTACTAAGACTAATGATAAAAAGGTTCAAATGTAGGACCCTCTTTTAGGCTTAGTATAACTCGATCTAGGATAAATTGAAACATACAAACCTTGGCTAAGTGACCCTAGATGACCACTTAGTCACTTATTCAATACAATTGACATGACCAAACCTTGGTAAAAGAAATGACTTGAGAGACTCATAATGCTTGATGAGTAAGGAAAATTTGGCAATTTAAAAGTCTCAACAATTAAAAACAACTCAAACTACTAGAACTTTTTAGGAGCTAACAAGTACTACAACAAAAGACTCGACAAAATAGTTGAAAGTATAGATTGTAAAGGTAGATGAGAGACAACTTCATCTAGATAGACTGATGCAAGAGCATTTCCCACGTCAAGTGAGCCAGCGCAGAAACCAAAAGGACAGCTGGACAAGCCAGCACAAATTTTGAAATCACCTTGGAAATTGTTGCGCGATCTTAAATGAGCCATTAAGATGAGACGCACTTGTGTAATGTAATCGGACCTTGAGCAACTCTCTCTCGTCCTTAGTAGGTAGGAGGCATTTAAAGTAGTTAATGCATGTAGATAGAATTTAATTCTAGATTAGACAGTTTTAGAGCGCAAGAGGGAAACGGGATATAGACACCCTCATTGTGCATTGTAACATGATTCTGGAGAAGGAAGAGAAAGAGCATGCAGAGAGCTGTGTAAGAACACCCATGTACAAATATTTGGATTAATAGAAAGAAGTTGATTCAAATTCATGGTTTTTGTTATTCTCTGTGTATTGATGCTGAATGATATGCTCATTTGATGTTTGTTTCCTGTTATACATTTGCTTTATGTGTTGTATATGATTTCATGTTTGAGTTGAAGTCTGAGAGGAAGGAGGAATGAGTTTCAATTGTTTCTCTATCTGAGCCAGAGATTCCTGCAACGAGTGCAGTCGAAGTGTCCACAAGGAGTGCATTGACAGAGGGCTCAGATAGGTAGCATTTGTTCTCATTTCCGCAAAAGTGAAGTTGGGCATAGGAGCCGTGCAAGGAGTGCGCAGGCAAAGTAAAGTCTCAGGGTTGTGAACCTGAGTAAGGTGTGAGAGACTGCTGCTGCAGGAGTGTGCAGAGTCGAAGGTATTTAGCACTTGGAAGTGTCTGAGAGTTGTCGCAAGGAGTGCGTGCAAGACTCTTCTCTAAGACTTTGAGTTGGGAGAAAGCTCAGGAGGGATAAGGCCTTCTAATCCATTAAAGGATAGTGCAGAGAAGTTTCAACTGGAAGTGTTAAGGAAGGCGTCATAAGTTTGCGTGTGGCGGAGAAGTTGAGGAAGAACACTCAGATCATTAGTAGAAATCATCAAAGGGAAGAGGCCGACGGTCAGAAATCTATGGGGAGGATTAGTGAAATCCCGCCAGCCGTCAGATCTGCCAGAGAAGCAAGGACGTTATGGTTGCGTTCGGAGTTCAAGCTTAGGAGATTGTGGACCGTAGGATCTTCACATAGATACCCTCCAGCCGTTGGATTGACCAGGAGTCGCACAGAGTTTAAGCTTCATGAACGGAAGGAGGAAAGTTCTGACTCAAGGTGTGGCCATCGGTATTTCGACATTCGCAAAATCGGAAGTTATGTGAACAAGAGATCGGGAAAATCCATGTTGGAAATATCGTAACGATCGGAGCCGTCCATCAGTTAGGACAGGTGGATGAGATCGGAAGCCCCATCGACATTTTGGTCATCGGGACTCACATAGGTAAGTGGATTGGGTTTATATAATTGGTGAAACCTGAGGGTTGATCTGAACCGTCCATCCACTTGGGACGCATGTCAGAGATCCGAGGGAAGTCAAGGATCGACATTTCGTGAGTCAGGGAGACAAGGAGGACTTGCATTTCGGAACCGCGAAGTCTGATTTTCCGAAAGGAAAGAGAGTCCCGTGTGGGACCTTGTTGATGTCATCTCTCCATAGCGAGGTATCGAGAATTTCCATGGCAAAAACCCCAAAGTGGCAAGGACCGTCCATCCTTGAGGATGCGTGGCATCGATCTCGACTTTCGGAGAAAGTCCCGGAGAGGAGTCATATTGGGGAATCGGCTTTCGAGAGATCGGGGAAAGTGGAGGTAAAATCACTTCAGCAATTGAAGTCGCGAAACCCCGAGGGGAATCTGGAGCCGTTGATTTTAGTGACCGGTCACGGTCGTTGATTGTGTTTACGGTGGAAGGGCATCCTAGTGACGTCACATCGGGATTCGGAGAGTCGGGAATTCGGAGGATGAGAGGTTGCCTACATCTCGACATTAGAAACCCTGAAATCCCGAAAGGTGGTAAGACGGAGGTCATGTGAAAAGAGGTCGTGTGGACCACGAGCCTACCCCAGAGGCTGATCGGAGATTATAGTATATCGAGAAAGCAGAGATCGGGAGATCGGGAACCAAAGGGTCATGACATCGGGAGTTTGAAAACCCCGAAACCCGATTTTCTATTCTTCTGTCGTAAAGAGAACAGTGACCGGGCCTAGAAGCCGTGAGGAGCAGAAAAGACCTATGGGCCAATTATCTGAAGGGGATTCCAGTGGAGAATTGGAGGATCCACTCCAGCTCAGAAGTTAGAATTAGAACGATCCTTAATACTAGGAGGTTAGCGCAGGGGCCTTTGCTAAGGCAGAGGGTGTGGCCTGCGTAAGTTTGGTATCAGAGCCTAGGAAAGATTCTTTGCTTTCTGTAGCAGAGAAAGGAATATTCACCATGCCGCCGAGGAGAAGAGATAGACAATCACCCGATCCAGAGGAGGAAAGGGAGACGTCCAGAGGAAGGGGTAGACAGGTGCAAAATCCATAAGTAGAAAGAGATCTGCATAACATACGCGTCAGACTTGTGGACATGGAGATAAGACAAAAATGCACAGCTGATGTAGGAGATGTCAGTGAGTCTAAAAATGAATATGATGTTGAACGTGGAGAAGAAGAAATCACAGCAGAAGATGCATCAAATGAGCGCTTGCTTAAAGATGTTGCAAGAATGGGTGCAAAGGAGAATATGGACATTCCAGTTTATGAGGGAAATCTGGATGTAGAAGAGCTTCTAGACTGGATTAGAACTCTAGACACATACTTTGACTATGAATATGTCGAAGAAGACAAGAAGGTCAAGCATGTTGTCACGAGATTAAAAGGACATGCCGCATTATGGTGGGATGAACTACAAGTGGATAGGCGTTTCCAAGGTAAGTAGAAAATTAAGAGCTGGGACAGGATGATTGCAAAGATGAAGGAAAAATTAATCCCCAGGGATTACTAGATTACTCTGTTCAGGAGAATGCAGAAAATAAGACAGAAGTTGATGTCAGTGAAGGAATATACTGAGAAATTTTACAGGTTGAATATCAGGGCAGGTCATCGTGAAAGCAATGATGAAAAAGTAGCCAGGTATATGAATGGCCTGAGATATGAGATTCAGGATGAAATGAGCATGGTAACCATCCGGACAGTGGAAGATGCTTATCAGATGACTCTGAGAGCAGAAGAGAAGATGAGCCGAAAGCAGAGTCAAAGGGGTCGAGGTAGGAGTCATCCCAGAGGCAAATCAGTTGCCCAGGATAGATATCAGAAGTCCAAGGAGGACTGGAAGAAACCTCAGACACGGACATAGAGAGGTGGAACCTCACAGAGAGGGCAGCAATATGCTGAACAGAGAGGACAGCATAATGAGCAGAGAGGATATTATGCTGACAGTAACACTTTTCCTTGTACTAGAGGAAGAGGAAGAGGAAGAGGTGGAGTAATCACATGCTTCACATGTGGAAAGAATGGACACAAGTCTTATGAATGTCCAGATAAAAATAAAGAGGGTGGAGAGACTCACATCGCCGAGGCACAGAGGCGAGATGTGGAGGCAGAAGATGTTGAGGGCAGAAGAACGCTCATGATGCGAAAAGTCCTTTTGACACCAGAGAAGGAGGTGGAGAGTTCAGTCCAAAGGACCAGACTTTTTAGGACTTCTTGCAAAACCAAGGAAAGGATATACAAAGTCATTGTGGACAGTGGTAGCACAGATAATCTCATTTCAACAGAGATGGTAGAGAAGCTGGAGCTAGAGACGACTGATCATCCAAGCCCATATAAAGTTTCATGGCTACAAAAGGGACATCAGGTAAATGTCACTAAACAGTGTTTAGTTGGATTTAAGATAGGGGGATATAATGATAAGATATTATGTGATGTCATTCCTATGGATATTTGTCATCTATTGTTGGGGAGACCATGGCAATATGATAGAAATGTTATTCATGATGGGAGAATGAACACATACACCCTAGAGAAGAATGAGAGGACACACATGTTGCTTTCAATCAAGGATAAGGAAGTGAAGCTGGAAGTAAGTAACACAGTTCTTCTAATGAGTGGGAAGGAACTTCTTACAGAGGTTAAGAAGAGGGAGGATCCACAGTTCATTGTGGTCAGAAAGCCGAAGATTGTTCTGACTAACACAAGAGTGGATGATTTACCAGAAGAAATTCAGGGACTGCTGGAAGTGTTCACTCACATTGTAGTGGACGAATTACCTCGTTCGTTGCCACCGATCAAAAGTGTGAGTCATCACATTGATCTCATACCAGGAGCTAGTTTTCCAAATAAAGCCACGTACAGATTGACACCGCAAGAGAATAAAGAGGTTAAGAGGCAAGTCTAGGATTTGTTGGACAAAGGTTTAGTCAGGGAAAGCTTGAGTCCATGTGTTGTTCCAATAGTACTCAGTCCGAAGAAAGATGGAGGTTGGAGGATGTGCACTGACTCGAGAGCCATTAACAAGATAACCATCAGGTACAAATTTCCATTGCCGAGGATGGATGATTTGATGGATTGCTTAAGTGGAGCCAAATATTTTTCAAAGATTGATTTGAAAAGTGGTCATCGCCAGATTCGCATGAGAGAGGGTGATGAATGGAAGACCGCATTCAAAACCAACGAAGGGTTATATGAATGGATTGTTATGTCATTTGGCTTAACAAATGTGCGAGTACCTTTATGAGGTTGATGAACGAAGTCCTGAGGGAGTTCATCGGAAAATTTGTCATTGTGTATTTGGATGACATACTAGTCTACAGTAAAACAAAGACAGAGCATCTGAAACACTTGGATATTGTGATGAAGAGACTACAGCAGGAGAAGTTGTTGATAAACATGAAGAATTCCTCATTCATGAAGACATAACTCATTTACTTGGGGTTTGTTATTTCCGCAGACAAGTTGAGGATGGATCCAGATAAGGTGGAAGTGATCAAGAATTGGCCATCACCGAAAAGTATTTTTGAGGTGAGAAGTTTTCACGGGTTAGCTAGTTTCTACTGAAAGTTCATCAGGAATTTTAGTGGAATTAGCACAGCAATGATGGATACATTGAAGAAATGACATAAATATTTTCACTGGACTGAAGAGGCTGAGAAAAGTTTCAATCTATTGAAGAGGAAGATCACAGAACAACCAATTTTGGTGTTGTCATATTTCCAAAAGACATTTCAAGTGAAATGCGATGCAAGTGGATTTGTAGTAGGGGCAGTCTTAAGTCAGGAAGACAGGCCGATAGCGTATTTCAGAGAGAAGCTGAATGAAGCAAAGTTGAAATATTTCACTTATGATAAGGAATTTTATGCTATCATACAACCACTGAAGAAATGGAGGCATTACTTGATACCGAAAGAGTTTGTCTTGTACAGTGACAATCATGCACTGCAGTTTGTGACTCAACAGGAAAAGTTGAATCAGAAACATGTCAAATGGGTTCAATATATGCAAAATTTCACTTTTGTGATTAAACATATTTCTGGTACTACTAACAAAGTTGTTGATGCTTTGAGCAAGAAGTGTTTGTTGTTGCAGGAGTTCAAAGTCAAAACACTGGATTTTGATGATCTCAGGGACATGTACGTTGATGATCCAAATTTTAAGGAGGCGTATGAAGTAGATGAGAATCCAATTCTCAGAGACAGAATCTCGTGGATAGAGTATATGATCCAGGAAGGGTTACTGTTTAGGGGTAATCAACTATGTATTCCAAAATGCTCCATGAGGGAGAACTTGTTGAAGGAGAAACATAGTGGAGGATTCGCAGGGCACTTTGGTCACGACAAGACGTTCGCAAAGTTGACTGAATCATATTTTTGGCCGGGAATGCGAGAAGATGTCAAAATATTTGTGGACAGGTGTAGAATTTGCCAGCATTCGAAGGGAAGGAGACAGAATGCAGGATTCTATCAACCATTGCCCATACCAGAAAGGTCGTGGGATGCAATTAGCATGGATTTCATATTGGGGTTGCCAAGAACATAAAGAGGTGTTGATTCAATCTTTGTGGTGGTGGACAGATTTTCCAAAATGGCACACTTCATTCCATGTCAGAAAACTAGTGATGCAACTCACATTGCGAACCTGTTTTTCAAAGAAGTCATTCGACTTCACGGCTTACCAAGGACTATAGTTTCGGATAGAGATACGAAGTTCATAGGGCATTTTTGGAGGACCTTATGGAAGAAGCTAGGAACTAACTTGTTGTTTAGTTCATCTTATCATCCTCAGATGGATGGACAGACTGAAGTAGTGAACAGAATTCTGGGAGACTTGCTAAGGAGCCTGGTGACGGAACACCACAGCCAGTGGGACAATGTATTGCCACAGGCAAAGTTCTCTTATAATGAATTAGTAAATAGAAGCACAGGGTAGAGTCCATTTCAGGTTGTTTATGGCATGCAGCCAAGAGGAATTTCTGAACTAAGGGATTCAGAACAGACTGCGGCTAGGAGCGCTAGTGCAGAGGAATTTGCAGAGGCTATGAAGGAACTTCACATCCAGGTGAAGGAATGATTGTTGGAATCAAGTCAGGAGTATAAGTGAAGAGCAGATCAGCATAGAAGACAACTTCAGTTTGAGGTTGGTGATCTGGTTCTGGCACATTTGAGAAAAGAAAGGTTCCCGAGAGGAACATATAATAAGCTGAAGATGAAGAAAATCGGGCCATGCAGGGTCTTGAAGAAAATTGGGGCAAATGCTTATGAGATTGAGTTACCCTATGGGATCAGAATTTCTCCGATATTCAATGTCTCAGATTTGTACCCATACAAAGCTAAGGAAGTAGGAACAAGTGATGAACAATCAGAGGTTTAGTGGCGAAAGTAGATGCCAGTTGCAGAGAAGCCACAGATAGAAAGCATACTGGAGAAGAGACTTGGCAAGAAGACCAGAAGAAAACAATACTTTGAATACTTGGTCAAGTGGAAGGGACATCCAGTTGAAGATGCCAGTTGGGAGAATGAAGCGGAGGTACAGAAGCATGGACAGACCGTGCAGGAGCTCATGGACAGGAGCCCATGAAAATTTTCAAGCGAGGGAGTATGATGCAGGAGCATCTCCCACGTCAAGCGAGATAGCGCGAAAACCAAAAGGACAGTTGGACAAGCCAACACAAATTTTGAAATCACCTTGGAAATTGTTGTGTGATCTTAAATGAGCCATTAAGATGAGATGCACTTGTGTAATGTAATTGGACCTTGAGAAGCTCACTCTCGTCCTTAGTAGGTAGGAGGCATTTAAAGTAGTTAATGCAGGTAGATAGAATTTAATTCTAGATTAGACAGTTTTAGAGCGCAAGAGGGAAACGGGATATACACACCCTCATTGTGCATTGTAACATGATTCTGGAGAAGGAAGAGCAAGAGCATGCAAAGAGATGTGTAAGAACACCCATGTACAGATATTTGGATTAATAGAAAGAAGTTGATTCAAATTCATGGTTTGTGTTATTCTCTGTGTATTGATGCTGAATGATATGCTCATTTGATGTTTGTTTCCTGTTATACATTTGCTTTATGTGTTGTATATGATTTCATGTTTGAGTTGAAGTCTGAGAGGAAGGAGGAATGAGTTTCAATT
>SNQJ01S0179712.1:0-19496 GCA_010110895.2 Picea sitchensis | reverse complement strand
GTCCACTTCAGGACTTTGGCCTTTGGGTAATATTACTTGTTCTCAACCCTTTCCTACTGAAGTGGTTAGCGGAGAAGTTGACCACTATTTATCTGACAGTTCCCCTTTTCTATTCCAGATAAATGAATAATACTTAACTCTAGATCAAATCTTGATCTAACGTCTGAGGAAAATCCCAAATCTCCTGCTTTAGATCCGATGGTCCTTCTTTATGGCTTACTATGTCCTTCCACTCAACTTGATCCAATGGTCGAGAATGCTCCCGGAGTAGATCAACTATCAGGGATGATTACAGGGTCCCAATTAGCATGACATTTAAAACTATTGTCGAGCTCCGCAATGGAAATTGCTTGTTGCTAGTGGAACTGATGCTAAGTGTAGATCTATTGGTAGGTGACGATCAAAGGTCTATAATAATTACAAGATTGGAATTAATGCATTGTTTAATTCTCCCTTCTCTCTCCGCAATCAATCCTTGCCCTTGATCTGGCACTTGCATATCCAACGGTCCTTCTGTTAGCACTGAGAGTCACCCTCATATTGCAAGAGGATAAGCCCCGTACCCATCAGAATTTTTGGTGGATGTTGGTGTTATGAATGGAGGTCAAATGGAAAAAACTCAGTATAAGAATGATTTTAATACAGGAACTAGACAAGAAATGAAAAGGGAAGTGAGGGACTCATTAACTCTAGTCAATGATTTGATTTTAAGGGAGAGAAGAAGGAAGACTTAGTGAGAAAGGTGGACAAGTCTTTCATGGGCCTCCGACTTTCAAGCAACTTGGTGAAGAAAAACTCAGGCTCAAGAGCACTCTTGAACTCAACTTTCAGACACTAAAAAATGTCACAGAAACACAATGATCAAAACTACATCACAATGCAACTACAAAAACTCGAATGGATCCTCCATGCCCGAGTCCCTTAGTGTGAGGAGAAATAAGATAACAAGGGAGTTGATTAAAAATAGTCATGATACCACTATAATCAAACCTAAATTATAATATCATCACAACCCTCGACTGGATCCTCCATGCTCGACTGTTTTAGCACAATTTTCACAAAGAGACGAAAAGAGGCTTTCTTATATTAATGTGAAAGTCTCAAATTTGATACATCACCAGAGAACAGTTCTGGAATCAAAGTATTACAAAATAGGGAGCTTTGCTCAACTAGTTGACCACCTTAACAAAATATCAAACTGATCTATTTATACTTAGACCAACACAATACTGTCGGGAGTGTGACATAGCAATGCCATTCAAATATTTGTTTCTGAGTAGTCGTCTATCAGACTGGGCATGTTTCTTTCTGTCGGATGCAAACTAGGTTCAGTGAGGACCTACGTAAAGCTAATCATCATTGTACCCTACTAACGGTCCGACCTCCTTGGCCATAACTATTGAGACATCTATTTATGGGCTGATCTTAAGTTTAATCTACCAGCCCCTGCCTCATTTATTGAATGTTCCTCGAGATAGGAGTACATCGAGATGAACGTTCCACATAAGGCCACATGTCGCAATCAGATTGGATGTTGAGGTCGAGGAAGTCAACCCTCTCTCATTGGTTGGTTTCTCCTTGGGATTGGATTGTGGCGGGACAATTGTTGGGTGGCCACTTGTCAACCCAGGATAGGGCCTTATATGCACATGTTCATATCAGGGCCTCAAAATGTGGTTTGGACTTTCACCACTTTTGGGCCCGATATGCACCTCCTTCCGACACGTCGCCTCCCTATGAAACTACGGTTTCAACATCCACCTGCCCTTTGGACTTTAACATCCGCGCATGTTGCGACCCTGATATGACTAATGATCGTCGATCTGGAGGGGAGCTGAGATATGGGCGCGCCGGCTACTTTAGTGCCCCCACCAAACTTTTATCCACCTGCTAACTTTGGATTCCTTCCACCTGCATTTAGAGATAGCGCCACATCAAAATGTGCAGTGGGAAAAACACCATTGTAATTTCCTTTGCATGTTCTGTGTGTTGATCACTATCACCTGTGAACTTGAACAACTATATGTGATAACACCTTCTCTTGTAACTCCCAAATTTGATGGTCTAGATATAATTCTTCAAATCTCTGACTTCACCTTGATCTAACGATCTTTCTTTTGATATGTTCATCGTTCTTTCTCCTGAGATTTTTAATACCTTGTGCTTAGTTGATTATTCTGTACATGGATTCTCTACATGTTACCTCTCTTGAGGTTTGGAGTGGATTCCTCTGCACCTTGTGTTATGTCTTTTGCATGACTACTCCTTAAAACTATCTCAATGAGCAAGATTCTTTCTTGAATCTTTTGGAGTTTTCCTGTGGGGATTTCGATCCCAATGGCATTTCTACAATGTACTCTTCCTTCTGAGATTTGATTAATGTCCTTTTTTATGAGCTTGAATCTCTGCATATTGTTTGACATTTTCATTCTATGCATACTGTTTGACATTTTCATTCTCTGCTAATTGTTATATTGTTGAAATCAATGATATTTCATTCTAACAACTTATCATCACATCAAAATGACATTGATTGCTGACATTAATGACAACATATCGAACACAATATGTCAAACAGTATCCCCCTTTTCATTGAGGGAAACACTCTAACTTCATACAAACGCCTCCTGTGATGATTCTTTTCTCTATGAAGTTACTCTCTCCCTTTGACATCAATAGAAAAGGGTTTCTCCCCTTATGATCAACTTATGTTTGTCTGCATGTTTTTGACCAAAATATGAACTTGGGTAACTCAAATGAAATCATGTTATTCCTTCCATGACCGAATGACTCCCCCTATCAATATGCTATCTCTGCCTCTGACTACTCTCCCCCTTTGTTTATGAAAGGGCATCTCTTCCTGAAAAGTTCTCTTCCCCTGTTAATTTACTAACTGTTTTATCTCATTCCATTGGTATATTTGTGTTCAAATAAGTAGTCTTCTTGATACCAACTTGTAGTGATACCCATTTGTAGTGATCAAGTCTTTTCAAAAAATTAATCTAATTACTTTCTTATTGAATAACCAAAATACTCCTCCTGAGTTTTTACTGACTTTCCTTTGTCAAATAGAAACAAGAGTACGAATCTTACTGATCTTTTTTATCTGCTTCTTATTCTTCTTTGATATTTCATAGAAATATCAATTGAGGAATGATACTAATTGATTTAAATACCAATTTTGTTATCAATTGATTTTTGTTGAATGATACTCCTTGAACTTCTCTGCTACCTTTATTTTTCCTCTTCTCGTATTCTACAACTAACCCTACCAATGATTTTTCTTTTGACCACTAATTTGTAGATAGTCAAGATTTTCCATATGTTAATTTAAAAAAAAAACTCTTGGCATAATCCTTTGATTTTGTAGAAACCAATTTAAATTCTTTTTGTATTTTCTTTCTTTTGCTAACAATTTATGACATCATCAGAATTTGATATTGTCATGTATTCTTTTATAGGCACTTCCTTTTCTTGGGCTTGATTTATTTCATATTGTATTTCACATTCTTTATTAGAACCTTCACCCATCATGTTCTTATTATTAATCTCTTCATTTTCAGGTGTAATATCATATTTCTTGCTTTCTCCTTGAAATTTTCTTCTCCATATGTTTTTATGAGATATTCTTCTTTTTGGATCCTCTATTTCTAATTGTGTTTTTGGAGATTTTTCATCTCCTTTCTTCTTCCAACTTTTACTAGTTTTTTTCACTGAATTGAATGACTTATTCAAATATTGAATTTTTGAACTCCTGCAGCTTTGGGATTTGTGCCCAAACCTATCACAATTGTAACATCTCATTGTATGACAAAATTTTGTTGTGTGCCCAACAAAATTACATCTCCAACATCTAACTGAGTTTTTGGATTTTCATGTATATCCTTCCTCTAGTTTCTTGCAATCCATTGCTTTATGGCCAAAGATATGACAAGAAAATCAATAGCTATTGAAGGTGTTTCCATTCTTGATTTTATTTTGTCTTGAGAGATCTGTCATTTGATTTTCTTCTTCCTTTTTATATATTTGGATCTTCTGGGCTTCTTCCTTTTTATTAGCTTCTTCAATTTGAGTCATTAGATCTGCATTAGTACTTTCATTTATCTTTTTGAAATTGACGACTTCCAATTCCAACATGTGGTAATAATTTGCTTTCCTTGTTAACTGGATCTTTAGGTCTTCTTCAATTTCTTTAATTTCCTGAAGTTGAGTGTTTAGACTATTAACTAATGCTTCTGATTCTTTTAGTACTTCTTTTCTTTTACTCTCATGTGTCTTTAATTCTTCCATCTCTTCCGTTAGATTAGTAACTTCAGTTTTCAATCTTTTGATCTCCTTTTCTTTGTCTTCTAGTTGAACTCTTCGTTAAAACTCTTCATGGTTAGATTGATCTAACTGTTGAAGTTTCTCCAACTCTTCAAAAGTGCACATAACTGTATTTTCAATATGGGCAAGAACATCCATAGGAACTTTAATATGCATATAATTTCTTTGTTGCATACAAATCTCTTCTATTGCAACTGTAACATCAGTCTTAATATTATGTAATTTTTATTTAGTGATTACGAAGGTATGCCTCAATTACTTGATGAGGTTTTCTTCCTCATTGTTGACTAAGATCAAATTCTGCATTTCAATCTGATTAGAAATTTTTTTCCCTGTATTATGTTTTTCAATATAATTACAATTTTCCTTTTCTTTTTCTTGTTCCTTATCTTGATAAGAATTCTCTTCTTCTGAGTTTTGTTCTTTATTCTGACAGGAATCCTCTTTATTTGAGTCTTGTTCCTCACTTTGATAGGATTTCTCTTCTTCTTGTGTTTCATTATGATAACAATTTTCTAGTTGGAGCCATAATTCTTTGGCATAATTTAAGTGCCTCATCTTTTCTTTGACTTGGTCTAACAATCCATCATGAATTTCCTTTAAGGATAATGAATTGTTTCTCCTTTCCTCTTTTGCAGTTTTGGTTTTTCTCTTTGAAGTATTTAAGTGCCAGGGCTTACTTACTACTGAATCCCAAACTCCATATTCTCTTGACTTCAAATATATTTTCAAATTTTCCCTCCATGATGAATAATTTGTTCCATCAAATAACGAAGCTTCATTTGTGGAGATAACAATTTGTCCACCCATTTATTTTGAATCTACCTTCAGTGTTTAAATTGTGCTAAAGGAAACTTGCTCTGATACCAATTGTTGAAATGGACACTTGACACTGAGAGGGAAGGGTGAATCAGTGTCACAAAACTTTGGATAATTTTCCACTTTTCATAAATTAACTGAACAAGATATATTATTTCATTTTCTCAACCAATATATACAAGAATAAATATTTTATTTATTTATTTAACTTGAATGAATACATAAGATCAATCTTTGAATTTCACCTTCAAACAATTATGAAAGAACCAACTCTTTGTTATAAGACCCAGCTTGTAGTTCTAAGATCCAATTGAGAAATCAGGAATCCAACCCTCATAGCAATTCCAAGCTTGTTGATCTCAGATCCAATTGAGATGTGAGGAATGCAATCCTCATACGAGAGCCATCTTGTAAATATGCACCAACCTGATAGAATGAAACTTCATTAAATCCATTATATATAAATATATATACTTCAACAAATTCAACTACTCACTCTTCTCACCATTCTTTATTGTTTATATAGTCTTCCAAATTGTGTGATTTTGAATCATTGAATTTTTTGATATTGAACCATTGTACATTTTCATTTAACTGATAATATTAAACTTTAAATAATATCATTTTTCCTTTTATCCTTTATTCATAATGCTCATGATTTAACTCTCTTAATCATGACTGTGTGTCATTTCTTTTGTATTCATGAGTTGATCACAGACATGGATCGACTCATTATATTAGAATCATGCTTTTGTTTTGTTCTCAGTTCAACAACAGATCATATTTGATATTTTGTCGATTCTCTGTATTGTTCTAGTGTTAATTCTCTGTTGAATTAAATCTGTATGAGGCACTTCCTTCAAACCATTTACATATGACCATATGCACAAAACCACAAGCTTATTGATTTAAGTGATGCCTCTTCTTTTACCCTTATTTGTCTATTCCATACGACCACAGGTGGTGACCGGGCTCTAGAATAAGCGAGTGTTTGATCACTTATCAAAATCAACGATCACATTTTAATGTCATGATGAGATGGATGGTTCTCACTTACTTCATAACTTAGGCTATTCATGGCTCCTGAATTCTGGAGTAGCAATTCCTCCAGAGTGTTTACCTATAGAATAAGTCATAAGACGGTGGTGACCACTTGTTGTCGGTTAACACCTCCCCTTACGCTATCCTTCCACTACGCTTGATCATTGGTTGAGAACACTCCCGAAGTATATCAAAGTTTAGCATTGACTTTGGCCTTCAGTGCTTCGAGTTATTTCTCCTTCACAGTCCTTCAATCTTTCGGAGTTCATTTAGTCGAAGTAGATCGGACGATTGGATTTTATTTGCATGATAAATGGTTCTCGTTCATTTTGAAACTTCAGGACTTTGGGTATTTGCTAGTGGTGAAACCAGGGATGATTTTAAGGATGAAAATTTATTTTCAAATGTAGAAACCTTGGCGAATCTTACTAATCCTTCATATGTCAACTATAAATGTTTGGCGATATTTTTGTAAAAATATTCAAATTTCTAAGTATTTTATATAGCTTTTATAAAATTTTGGCTATTTTAAAGGTAAAATAATTCTATCCTATAGAATTTGGGTGAATCATTTTTAAAATAGCGAATCTCATTTTTGGAAAAACAATGGAAAATTAGCCCATGAGCGAAATTTAGCCCCTAAAATCATCCCTGGGTGAAACTCCCGAAGTACAAACTCCCAGAGTGACATAACTTGCTGATGTCACTTGTCGACATGGCATTGACTGAGTGGTTTCCACATGTCACTTAGATTCGTGACTTACACATACCTGAAATTCCAACTGCACTTTGACACTTGTCATCATATGATTGTGCCATGTGTCCTTGCTGACGTAATCTTGCTGACGTGGATATCCTCATGTGGCACATGTTCTTATCATGGATCTAATAGTTGTACTAACTCCTGAAATGTATCTCAGATCAACGACTGAGATTAACTTCAGAACTTCAGCGTTTGGGTGAACTCATATATTCTAAATCCTTTTTCGTCGAAGTTGACCACTATTCTGATCTCATGACCATCATGTATTTTTCCAGATCCAATGGTCCTTATTTACTTTGGGACTTCGAGGCTCTGGCCTTCATCTTTGTTTATCCTATCCTTCCACTATATATATATCGGATGGTCAAAATGACTCGTGAAATATTTCTCAGATCGGATGAATCATGTCCTCTTTGGAACATTTGTTGCTTACACTTTCCTTCCACTTTACTTGATCCAATGATTGGTATATTATCCGAAGTGTTCCTCACATCGGATGACTCATGTCCACTTCGGGACTTCATCCTTTGGGTAATCTTACTTGTTCTCAACCCTTTTCTACCGAGGTGGTCAAAGACGAAGTTGACCACTATTGATCTAACGGTTCCCCTTTTCTATTCCAGATCAACGACTAATACTTAACTCTAGATCAAATATTGATCTAATGGATGAGAAACATCCCGAAGCTCCTACTTCAGATATGATGGTCCTTCTTTATGGCTTACTCTGTTCTTCCACTCAACTTGATGAAACGGTCGAGAATTCTCCTGGAGTAGATCAACGATCAGGGATGATTGTAGGGTCCCAACTAGCATGACATTTAAAACTATCGTCGAGCTCCCCAATGGAAATTTCTCATTGGTAGTGGAACTGATGCCAATCGTAGATCTATTGGGAGGTGATGATGGATGGTCTAGAATAATTGCGAGATTGGAATTAAAAAATTATTAAATTCTCCCTTTGTGCTCTGTAATGAATCTCCACCCTTGATCTGGTGCTTACATATCCAATGGTCCTTCTCTTGTAACTCCTAGATCTGTTGGTCCAGATATAATTCTTCAAAACTTTGACTTCACCTCGATATAACAATGTTTCTATTATATGTTCATCGTTATTTCTTCTAATATTTTTAATACCTTGCGCTTCTTTACTTCTTATGTACATGGACTCTATGCATGCTACCTCTCCTATGATTTAGAGTGGATTCCTTTTCACCTCACATTATGTCTTCTGCGCGACTACTCCTTAAAAATATCTCAATGAGAACAATTCTTTCTTGAATCCTTTGGAGTTTTCCTGTGTATATTTAGATACCAATGGAATTTATACAATGCAGACTTCCTTCTGAGCTTTGATTAATGTCCTTTCTTCTGAGTTTAAATATTTGCATACTGTTTGACATTTTCATTCTCTACATATTGTTTGACATTTTCATTCTCTACAAATTGTTATACTATTGACATCAATGATAATTCATTATAACAACTTATTATCACATCACAATGACATCAACTGTTGACATCAATGACAACATATCAAAGACAATCTGGTATTGGTATTGGTATGCATACCATTTCCATGCAATGGTATTGGTATTGATATGCAATGGTATTGTTATTGGTATGCGATATCATTGGTATTCGTATTTATATCGTATAGTATTGGTATTCGTATGGTATTTGTATGGTATGGTATGGTATGGTATTGGTATTGGTATTGGTATGGTATTGGTATGCGTATCATTTCCAATGCATACCATTTCCATGCATACCCTTTCCATGCAATGGTATGCAATGGTATTGGTATTGGTATGGTATGGTATTAGTACTGGTATTGGTATTGGTATTGGTATGCATACCATTTCCATGCAATGGTATTGGTATTGGTATGCAATGGTATTGGTATTGGTATGCAATGATATTGGTATTGGTATGCAATGTCATTGGTATGGTATTGATATGGTACAGTATTGCTATGGTATTTCTATGCATATCATTGCCAATGCATACCATTTCCATGCAATGGTATGCAATGTTATGGTATTGGTATTGGTATTGGTAATGCATACTGGTATTGGTGTTGGTTTGGCAATGCAATGGTATTGATATTGGTATTGGTATTGGTATGGTATGGTATTGGTATGCAATGATATTGGTATTGGTATGGTATTGGTATGGTATAGTAATGGTATGGTATTTGTATTGGTATGGTATTGGTATTGGTATGCATATCATTTCCATGGAATGGTATGGTATTGGTATTGGCAATGCATATTGGTACTGGTGTTGGTATTGGCAATGCAATGGTATTGATATTGGTATTGGAAATGGTATTGGTATTCGTATGGTATGGTATGGTATTGGTATTGGTATCGTATTGGTATTGGTATTGGTATTGGTATGCATATCACTTCCAATGCATACCATTTCCATGCAATGGTCTGCAATGGTATTGGTATTAGTATGGTATGGTATTGGTACTGTTATTGGTATTGGTGTGCATACCATTTCCATGCAATGGTATTGGTATGCAATGCCATTGGTATTGGTATGCAATGGTATGGTATTGGTATTGGTATTGGTATGGTATTGGTGTTTGATCCCAAGCTAATTTTGACTCATGGCCCTATTTTACCTAACTTATTAGATGATAATGGATTTGATTGGTGTGCTAAAAATTATTGTCATTGTTGTGTAATAGGATCCACAGGAGACCATGGAAAGAGGATGTGGATGGCGCAGACCTACTAAATCACAGAGAGGAAAGTGGGTGGAAGAGGATATGACAACAAAATCTGCAGATACAATAAAGGTAAGAATAAATAGAAACCTAAACCAAAGGAGGAAGGTCTTTATGAATTATTAAATGCTACAACATTGAAGAGATAAAGTATTCTTTTTCCATGTGGACTTTGATCTCAAACTTATTAGTTGAAAATGCACAAACATGGTGATTAAATGTGATTCTATGATCAAGGGAAAATTTTGAAAATTAGGATGGCCATGTGGCATAGGGATGTTGGATACTTTTCTTGTTGAAGTTTGGGATCGATGTAAATACCTAGGGTCATAAAAAAAAAACATTCAACTCCAAAACATGATATCAATATGTCAAAAATGTGACTAAGGTGAGTTTTTTTGTTGCATAGCATACTTGTTGAAATAGTATAATTGGTGTACTAAACATTATTGATTATGTTGTGTATTACAGGAACCAGATGTGGCCATGAAAACAAATCATGTCATATCAAATGAGGACAAAACGGATGACTCAAGACATCGAGTACTCTAATTTTGACATAACTTATGAAAAATTACTCTGATTGCATTTTGTGAAACATCCATGTTTTTTCACGAAATCACTAAATTGTATATTTTATTATCCAATCTTGTCATAAATTAATGTATGTTGTTGATTATTTTAGATGGAGATTGGAGAAAATGTAGAGCTTGAGCATTCAACTAGCAAACAAAAAATGATATGTACGTGGACGTGGACCTAAAACTATTAAATCACATAGAGGACAATGGGTGGAAGAGGATATGACAATGGATCCTGCAGACACAACAAATGATGGCACTGAACAAGAGGTTGGTCTTGACTATATTACATGGGATGAATACTTTGAGAAAATTGTTTTTTGTGGATGTTCTATATGTCGTGGGAAGAAACAATTCAAATGAGAAATTGTACAAATACACTACATAGATGATGAGCTTCCAGTGTGCAATATTCCTCCTACAATCGATTCAAATCCAATTGGAATTTTGGTAAGGAATTTTCCAATTTTATATAAATAATATGTATACTTCTTTTAAACATTGTTTTATATTATGTAAATAATTAATTTTTTTCCTAATGAATACTTGCAGGATAAAGTTCTTGACTTAAATTTTCCTGGATCACTGACTTCTATCCTAGAAGGAGATGATCATTTATCAAATGATACATCTAACAAAAATATGTGCACATATATCAGCTCTGAAGATGAGTATTTGATGAAAACAAGTAATAGAACAAGAACCACTTTAAAGATGCATAATTTTCTTAAAGACAATGGGAAGGTGGACTACATACCCTATGAGAATGAATGTGATGGAGATGATGACTTTCCCATGAGTTTGAGATCAATTTACAAAGATACATTTGATCTTCGATTATACTGTGCTTGGCCCAGTAATCAAAAACTACCTAGAGTGTATGAGGTGTTTCAATTTTGGTAATACAACTACATGATACAACCCTCCAATATTCATGGAGAAAATATAGGCCTCTTTATTGTCCAAAATGTCCATGTGGGATATAAAAATAGAAACAATTCACAACAAACCATTAGGAGATTAATTCCATATTATGGTCCATCATATTACAATGGTGAATGGAAAAGGCTAGGAGAATATAAGCCTATCATGTTAGCATATGGTCTAAATTTGAATATGTATACACAATGTCTTCAATTGGAAAGTGGAAAAGAAATTAATAGAGATCATCTTATGTATATATATGGACGTGCATACACACACACAAATATTTTAGGTTTTACAAATAGTAGTAAGGGAAGGGACCCTAATGTAAGACCAAATTGTTAATTTGTTGAAGTTATAAATGGTAAATATGGAGATATGGAAAGAGAGGTTGATAGATTGATAATGGCTAAGGCTATTATGGACCTTACCATTGGGGATGAGTTACCGATTAACTACCCCTTCTTAAAATGCACTCATGCACGCAAGAAAAGTGAAGAACTATGTCTCCCTAAGGATGTTCATAAGGGAAGAAAACCAAAGAATAATCAATGAGTGTGGATTGACATTTTATACACTATGTTGTCAAAATTGTTTTTTATTTTAAATTATTGTATAAAAGAAGTAGTATATAAAATAATATTCCGCTATTCAATTGATGTATATATGTTCATACAATCTATATTCTTATTGGTTAATACAATATATTTGATTATATTTCTTTGAAATTGATATAATTATGATTTATCCAATTATTTCCAAACATTAAATAATACTTGTGTATGTTGATAGGTAGAAGACATTGATGATCCACATACTAATACCCAAGATCAAACTGGGTTATTAATATTTGGATGGGATGATCCAAACCATCCTTTAAACCATACCAGGGAGAAAAGAGAAACATTGAAGAGAATACTACCAGCTGATAAGTTTGAAGAGGTGATGAGATTAGCATACAATGATGACATGCCACATGGATTTAATGATGATGATGATAGTGAAAATGCAGTGCATGAAGAAGGATTGAATGAAACTCGTACAAGTTTATTTGGGGATGGAAAAAATCATGGCAATAATGATCATATGGTTGATAGTAACGATGATAGTAGGGGTAATTACCACCAACGTAATCTTGATAATAACAACTTGAAAGACTCAATCAAGAAAGTTGTGAAGACACCCATGTTCAGATCGGGTGAAAGTAGAACCTCAAAAATTGCATGCAAATTGATATTATTAGAAATCAAATCACTATTTGGTTGGTCAGACAAAGGATTCACTACCCTATTGAAGTGAGTTGAAATGTATTTCTTATTTTGCATTGTCAATTGGTGTATGTAATTGGTAAACATTCATAAAATACATTTATATTTATTTAATGGGATGTTATAAAACATATATTGTATATAAATAGTATTAGTATAGATTGACATATCAAACATGTTCACCATAAGTCAAAAATTTAATTGATTTAATCTCTGGCAATATTACAGGGCACTAAAAATTAAAATATTCCCTAAAGAGAATGTGTTTTCATCAACTTGGATAGAAGGATATATGTTGTTGGATGAGTTGGGGATTGAATATAAACAAATTTATTCATGTAAAAATGATTTCATTTTATACATAGGTGAATATAAAAATAAGGTAGAATGCCATGTATGCAAAGGGAATAGATATCGTACAGATGTACAATGTCCTATAGTTCCAAAAAAGGTTTTACGTAACATGCCAATTATACCTAGACTTCAACGAATGTTTCGTTGCAAGTCACTTGCACAATTGATGGACTGACATGCAAAAAACATGAGTAAACTTGGATTCATGCAAATTCTTGCTGACTCCAAAGAAATGAAACACATAGAGGAAAAATGGCCAAGTAAATTCAAAGATGAACCACATAGTATTAGGTTTGGTATTGCAATTGGAGTGTGTCCATTCTCTTTCCTTATCTCAAATTATAGTGTTTGGCCAGTCGGATTGATAGTATACAATATTCCCCCATGGATGAGTGTTAGAAAGGAGAACCTTATGTTGACTCTCATTGTTCCAAGAAAACATCAAGTTAAAAATATGGATGTTTGTATTGCACCTTTTATTGATGAGATGCAACCACTATGGAAAGGCATAAGAATGTATCACATATCATGTCCTCCATCAAATAGGTCCTTCATGTTGTATGGTGTGCTATGTTGGACTTATCATGATTTCCTAGGACTTGGTGTCTGTTCTGGTAAGATAAAATATTTACATATCCACACTCATAATTTATCTTCATCCCAACTTTCATACTTACTTTTATACTATTATTATAATGATATATTTGTTTTGACTGAAATAAATGGTCTTTCACAAGAGAGGAAATATACTGCAATGTGGGCATATGAATGACATTGTCGTGTAGAAAGTGTATATGTAAAGAGAGGATCCTTTGATTGTGGCATCATGGTTGATTTCAAGAAATCCAGTCGAGCAAGCTCAAAATATAAGAATATTATTGAAGGGAATCTACAATATGTTGGAAAAATCCAAGAAATTATTGAGTTGGATTACCGCTCTATTAAATGTTGTATTTTTAATTGTAGATGGTATGAAGCATTTGAGAGGACACAAAGACATGATACCGATAGTGGATTGTTTTCTATAGATTCCTTGAGGTTCCTACCAGAGGATAAGGAGCCTTATGTTCTACCAATTCATTGTGAGCAGGTATTTCTTTAACTCAAATAAGAAGCAATAGTGATCAGTAATCTATTGATTCATAATTTTTTGCGATAATATATGTGTTTATCAATAAACAAAAGTGTTATAATACATTTATAATATATGTATATCATTCATGTGAAGGTATTTTTATATGAAGATATTTTGGACCCGAAATGGATATTTGGCATACATTATGATCCAATATTAAGGCATGTATTTGACGACGCATTAGTAGATATTGAGAAAAACAATGATGTTCAACAAAACAAGAGTGATGGATTAGAGAACAACAAAGAAATTAACATCCATGATGATGTTGAAGATGGTTGTGTTCAAGAACAAGAAGACAACAATCCAGAGTTAGATTATTTTATGGAAGATAATTAAAATATGGATGGTATAGAAAATGATGATCCAAATTATACATCTGGTAACAATATAGATGGTCTACAGTCAAATTTCAATGATGCAGATCAATAAGAGGATGATGATAATATTAAATACTTGAAAGAACATATGAACATTGACAACGATAAACTGGATGACATTGTTGCAGACAATAATGTTAATGACCAAGAATTCTAAATCTTCAAAATTATTTGTAATCCAGTTTTTAAAATGACGTTAATTCTTATGGCCCAAATTTTCATGAAATGCTTCATTATTATTTTTGACGATACAAATTACTTTTGGCAATATCCTTAAAGTGTTCAATCTTTTCTATGAATTGTTGGCAAAAATAATTAGGATTACTTTCATAAGAGTTAGCATGGTTAGTGGTCATTTATTGGAAATCCTTAAAAAATATAATTAAATATATCGTATATGTAAATCAATGTAAATCCATACAATTAGGATAATTAACGTATCCAAAGTTTATTCATTAATTTATATTTTAAAACAAATTGAAATATTTCACTAAGCCTAAAACTAAGACCTTAACCTTTATACCATATGGCCCCTAACCCCTTGAAACATGGACGATCTTGAAGATTATGTGGGGACATCATAAATCCTTGAGTCTTGAAACCCTCCCATACCATCAAGAGACATGTTCCTAGTATAACAATGTCAAATTTCGATGCATACAGGAACAACTCGAAGAAATTCCAATGTTGGCCTCATTCACTGGTAACCATGTAGGGTCCATTGATTTCATTAAGCCATTCACCCGATATAATCCCTAACCCATTAAAAGTTAAATAACTTACATGTTGGACCATATAATTTTTTTTTGGATGTCTCAACTTAATAGAATCATGGTTTATTAATCATTAGCTTTCGTTGTAAAGATGGGTATGTCAGGTTTGATATTTGTTGGCATGGATGAAGAAATTGGGTCATGATTAATATGATGATGACGATGATGGAAATGAAAACCATGATGATGGAAATGATGAAGATAATGATGTCCCTAAGTATTAAAAACCTCCCATACTATCAAGGCATGCGCCTAGTGTAAACATGTAAAGTTACAATGCATACAGTCACATTTTGAAGAAAATTCAACATTGTCCCCATTCACTGCTCACTGTGAGTGGTCAATGGATGAAATTGGTGATGGGAATGTTGGAAGCTCCAATACATTTAAATATAGTTCTGAAAAATATTCTATACAAGTGAATGACAAATGATGAAAATGAACATTGATGCAAACATGGACGATCTTGAATATTATGTGGGAAAATTAGAAATACTTGAGTATTGAAACCCTCCCATACTATCAAGGTATGTGTCTAATATAACCATGTCAAATTTTGACACATACATGAACATATTGAAGAAATTTCAACGTTGGCCCCATTCATTGCTCACTATTTGGGGTCGGTGAATGACATTTGTGGTGGGTGAATTGGAAGTTCCATGACATTTCAAGAGAGTTCCAACAAACATTCTACAGATGGAAACAACAAATGATGACAATGAGGCATCCATTATGAACATTGATGCAAACATGGACAATCTCAAAGATTATGTGGGGACATCATACATCCTTGAGTCTTGAAACCCTACCATACTGTTAAGGCATGTGTCTAGTATAACCATGTCAAATTTTGACGCATACAGGAACATATTGAAGAAATTTCAATGTTGGACCCATTCACTTCTCACTATGTGCGATCGGTGCATGACATTTTTGGTGGGTGAATTGGAAGTTCCATGACATTTCAAGAGATTTCCAATAAAGATTCTACATATGGAAACATCGAATGATGATAATGAGACATCCATTATGAATGTTATTGCAAACATGGATGATCTCCAAGATTATGTGGGGACATAAAAAATCCTTGAGTCTTGAAACCCTCCCATGTTGTCAAGGCATGTGTCCAGTCTAACCATGTCGAATTTCAACACATAAATGCATAGTTTGAAGAAATTTCAATGTTGGCCCCATTTGTTACTCACTGTGCGAGCTCGATGCAATATGACATTGGTGATGGGTGTATTGGAAGTGCCATGACATTTCAAGAGATTTCTGACAAATATTCTATATATGGAAATAACGAATGATGAAAATGAGACATCGATTATATTGAACATCAATGAAAACATGGACGATGTCAAATATTATGCGGGGACATCAAACATTCTTAAGTATTGAAACCCTCCCATACCATTAAGGAAACTATCTAGTCTAACCATGTCAAATTTCAACGCATACGAGAACAGATTGAAAAACATTCAACGTTGGGCCCATTCACTGCTCACTGTGCGGGTTCGGTGGAAGAAATTTGTGATGGGTGTATTGGAAGTTTCATGTCAAATTTCAAGATAATTCTAACAACGATTCTATAGAAGGGAATGATGAATGATAGAAATGAGACTTGCATGATGAAAATTTATGCAAATGTGGACGATCTCGAATATTGTGTGGGGAAATCATACATCCTTGATTCTTGAAACCCTCCAATACCATCAAGGAATGTGTCTAGTCTAACCATGTCAAATTTTGATGCATACAGGCACATATTGAAGAAATTTCATCACTGACCCCATTCACTTCTCACTATGTGGGGTCCGTGCATGACTTTTGTGGTGGGTGACTTCGAAGTTCCATGAAATTTCAAGAGAGTTCCAACAAATATTCTACAGATGGAAATGAAAAATGATGACAATGAGACATTCATTATGAACGTTGATGAAAACATGGACAATATCAAAGATTATGTGGGGACATCAAACATCCTTGAGTCTTGAAACCCTCCCATACCATCAATGCAGGTGTCTATTCTAACCATGTCAAATTTTGATGCATACAAGAAAAAACTTAATAAATTTAAATGTTGGCCACATTCACTTCTCATTGTGAGGGGTTGGTGGAAGACAATATTTGTGATTGGTGTATTGAAAGTTCCATGGAATTTGAAGAGATCATTTTTGACAAAGATTCTACATATGAAAATGGAGGATGATGACAATGAGACATGGACAATGTTGGAACACTTGTTTTTTTTAATATTTAGACTTTAATAAATTTTGGTTTTGTTTAAATAAGAGAAAAAAACACTTGCTTCTTACCATTGATAAAAAATTTCGTAGGATCGGATGGTCTAAAATCCTTTAGATTTATGAATCCGCCAAACAATTAATGAGTAAAATCGACGAAGGTTGTTTCATAGTTTCATGATTCAGGCATTTTGTTACGTCTTAAAATCAGAAGTCCTAAAACCTGAAAGGCGTCTGTTTTAGATGTTCTTAAAGATCTAAAAGAATCTGAGTATGAGTGTACGTTTGAATTGGGAATCCTGTCCTAGTAGACAGGCGTCACTTTTTGAGCCTGCCATCCAAGAGTTCACACGAGTCAAATCAACACGTGGCGCCCTTTAAGATGACCCATCCTTGACACATTGTCACAACTAACAACCTTTCAGAGATATAAAGAAGAGTCCACTTGAAATATCCCGAAACAATAAAATGTCGAAGAATTAAATCCCGATTAATTAAACCTAATAAAACCAAGAATAACTAATCATGTTTCATTTCGGGAATCGTGGGTTTACAGTTCAATACATACAAAAATCCCCGAAACCTGAAGTTTCGAAAACATTAAGCTCTTAAACATGATTAATTAAACTCTTAAAATCAATTAACTGAACTCTTAAACGTGATTAACGATATGAATTAATCTTTCACGCATTCACATTTCAGGATCTTTCAATGTTGTTTCGTCCAAAATCCTCGATCGTGAATAGTCGATTCTTGGTAACATTTATTATAGGAAAATAGAAATTATTTCTAGCGTAAGGTGCATATCATCAGGTTTATGTTCCTCATTAAAACGAATAAACTCATCATCCGTGAAAACAAGCTTAAGTTAATGAGAACTAAGCATAAATAAAGTTTCTATATTTTGAATTTCTTTCATACTGTCAAAAAAATAGTAAGCCTTACTCGAGGAAAGTTTACACAATCTCCCCTATAACAGGTACTGATGTTATGTTTCTGGTATCATGGCGCCTAGGAAAATGTCTAAGAAAAATGATGAAGTCAGTGAAGGTTTGAATCCGAACACAAACGTTCTCTCTGATACCACGCCACATGTTGTAGATGCAGTCAGGTCATGGATGTAGATTTTTGAAATCTTGGAGCATGAAGCTATGAATGGTCCGAATGATTTTGGAGATGAAACGAACAACAAACTCAGACTTATAGCAGATTTTGAACTTCACAAAATAGCTACACGGCCGAGACTCATGCCATATAATGACATGATAAGTTGGTGTCTAGAAAACGTTGATGTGCAGACCAGGAGCATCATCAATCACCAAAAGGTCGTTGTCGGCTCTTTCAGGCTAGAACACCTCCAAGTAATGTACAAGTTGTCCGTTGATCAAAAATATATTTATAGTTCTGCGTTTGTAATAGATTTTGAACAAAAGGAATGTGTGCAATTTGACCGAAGCTATCCAGATATAATTAAAACCTGGTGGGGAATTCCAGCGAAATTCAGAGCTGATACCCATGGGAATTATACCACCACATAATTGAATGAGTATATGGTCTATATAGCCATGATTCTATGTAGAATATTTGGAAAGAAAATCCCTATTCATTTTCTTGCGAAATGGGTATCAATCATGCATGAGATAGCTGAGGGTTTCACTTTCGACTAGCCTAAGATCATGTCTGATAACCTAACCAAAAAAATTATTGAGTATCAAATGGAGAAGTCAAAATGTCAACCTGCCCCTTTTTATATGTCAGCGTATGTCATGGATTCCATTTGTTTCATGACCCCATTCCCATTGATGAATTGGAGCTGGAACCCAACCAGTGCAGAACCTATCCATATTTATCATTCTAAGTTGTGGGAGGAAAAAGCCAAAGATTTCATTTATGAAATTTGTCATAATGTAGTGATTCCCATTCATTAAACCCTGTATGGCCATCCACCCTCTTGGATTTTAAACCAAATTATTGGAAATCTTTAAAAGTTTGCAGATTGGTTCGTTGAAGAAAATTTCTCATATATCAGGGTTTTCAAGTGTTTAGTTCCACCTCACACTCTCCCAAAGTTTATGCCAGATAGACTGGTGTGCAGAGAATTTGCTTATCAAACGGTAATGGGAGGCATTGGCAAGGAGTTAAAA
>SNQJ01S0179711.1:28079-47388 GCA_010110895.2 Picea sitchensis | reverse complement strand
CCCTTTGGATATTGGCTAAGAAAAAACTCATATTTGATACTATCATCACTTTTGTTATCTTATATGGATGTGAAGTTTGGAGATGCAATATCTCTAGAGGAGTATCAAGAAAGATAGAGTAGATTCAAAATAATTTTGTAACTTGTAATGACCCCAATTTCAATCCCCACAAATTATAATGTACTTACATAAATTTGATTTAGGCTAGTGATCTGATATGTTTGGGTCAGAGATATTGTAGTAATTTATATGCTTGAGGGCCAATATACATATTTCACACATCAAATAATTAATGAAAATAATAATTGTTGGTTGCAGTACCAGATGGAGGGTAATGATAGGGGGATATGATTCCACAAGAGATGGGGATAAAGTGGGTCACCCAATGAAATATAATGTGTGGGGTTGGTCATGAAAAGAATATAAAGCACACCAAAAAATATCCTACATGTGGCTTTATTTGCATAGCCCTAGGGGGTCACAGGATTACATAGTCAACAATCCAGGGACACAATGCCCATTGTTTCCCTACACTAGGAGAACTTATCGGTGCTCATGAAATTTTTCAATGAATATGAAACATTCATGAAAGTGTCCACCTTCATTAGCAACACCTTCTTGTCTTCAACCTTGTCTCTCACAAAGAGATACTGAACATCAATATGATTTTTTTTGAATGATAAGATGGGTTTTTTACCATGAGGATCCACTCTAACTATTAAAATCTATCCTTACATCTTGTTTTACCAACCCAATACCTGAACACAATCTCTGTAATCATACTTCTTCCTTCATTTCATGAGTTTTTTCCATGTATTCAACCTTTTTAGTTGAGATTTCCACCATAACCTGCATTTTTCCCATCCAACTGGCTCCTCCAAATAGGTTAAACACATACCCACTTGTATATCTTCTAGGATCTAGTTCTCTAGCCCAATATGCATAAACAAACCCATGTATGTCCAACATTCTATCAAATCCCGGTCTTGCTTGGTAGCATAATCAATAACTATTAGTAACATGCAAATATGTAAAACCCCTATTTACTATTGTCCAATGATCCTTTCCTGTTTTTTGACATATACTTGATCAAAACTCCCATTGCATGTGAAATGTATGGTCTAGTGTAGATCATTTCATACATCAAACTACCAAACATACTAGCATACAAAACATGGAACATGTCCTCTTCCCCTTTTTGTGTCTTGGGACAGTGATGTTCAAATGACTTTACACCCACATGAATAAGAACCTTGACTAGTTTTCATTCCTACATATTAAACCTATGTAATATTGTCTTCACATATTTCCTGTAATTCAACCATAGTTTCTTGTTTTCTTGATCTCTTTTAATTTCCATGACCAAGATGAAATTCATACCACCAATATCTTAGATAATATCCTTGTTGTTTCCTATAAGAATCATATAATCCACATACAATACCAAATAACTAAGATGTCCACCAACTAATTTGAAATACACACAGTGATCAATTTTTATCTTTGCGAAGCTAATTCCCAACATATAAATGTCAAATTGCTAATACCACATCCTTGGTGACTGCTTTAACCCACACAAGGACTTTTTCATATTGCATACTAGTTGTTTCTTTCCCTTCACTACAAATCCTTATGGCTACATCATTTAGATTTCTTCTTCCAGATCCCCATGTAGGAATGTTATTTGCACATACATCTATTCTACCTCAAAATCAAAATCAACAACAATAGATAAAAGAAAACAAATAGAGGTTGGTTTGAGAACAAGAGAAAAAGATTAACCAAATTTAATTCCCTCTATCAAGGAATAACCTTTTTGTACTAACCAAGATTTGTATTTCTCCACTTTTCCTTTTGTATTAAACTTATTCTTAAACACCCATTTGTTGCTAATAGAATTTATTCCAGTCGACAACTCCATCATATCCCAAGCCTCATTCTTTTCCAACACCGTCATTTCTTCTAGCATGGTTTTTTTACATACGTTATCATCCTATGAATACATTGCATCCCTAACAGTGATAGGATCAACATCAACAATTAAAAAAGAAAAAATTGAATAGAAATTAGGTGAAGTATACCTTTCTATTTTCCTTCTTTCTTGAACCAGTCTCCTCAATACCAGAGTATGGGTTTCTTATTCTTAGTATTCCTATTCTTTTGTAGAGTCTGGTTCATTATCCTTCAATTCAAACTGTATTTTCTTGAGTTCTTCCTTCCTTGTTAGGACTTCATGTTTGAAAAAATCTTTGATTTCTCTAAATACCATATCTCGGCTATACACTACCTTGTTATTTTATGGGTTACAAATATTATAACCTTTCAAACCATATGTATAGCTAATAAAGATACAGTTTTCATCCATTTTATCCATCTTACTCTTTTTTTCCTTTGGAAGGTGAACATAGGAATCACAAACGAATACCCTAAGATTTGTAAGGGAGGGTTTCTTACCATTCCAAACCTCATGTGGGGAATTTTCATCCAACACTAGTGAAGGTGATTGATTGACCAATAAACATACAATACCCACTTTCTCTTCCCATAATTATTTTCCTAACCCGACACCACTAAGCATGCTCCTTTCTTTTTGCATCAACATCTTGTTCATCCTTTCTACAACTCCATTCTATTGAGGTGTGTATGCAGTATTATTATTCCTTAATACGCCGCACTTCTTAAAAAAATATTTGAATTGATTTATGCATAATTATCCACCATTATCCATCCTTGTAACCTTAATCATTTTCTTTGGATGATTCTCCACAAGAGCCTCAAACTCTTTGAATTTATCAAAGAATTCAAATTTCTTCCTAAGGAAATAAATCCATGTATTCCTTAAGAATTCATATATAAATGAGACATAGTACACATATTTTTTTAGTGATGGAACTGACACAAGTCCAAACACATAAATATGCACCAAATATAGTATTCCCTCTACCATTATTGCACCATAGGATAATCTTACATGATTATGCTTCCCATATAAGAAATGTTTATAGAAATGAAAATCAAGAGAGAAATTGTACATACCTTCAAGCATACATTTACCGTATAGTACTCAAAGGCCCTTCTCTTTGACATGCCTTAGTCTTTGATGCCACAACATATTCTGTTCTCCAAATACTGTAGGATTTTTCCCTTCTTTAGCTCCAATATTAGGAACAACAAAATTGTTCCACCCATCACTAAAAGAGCTTCCCAGAATATTATATAGAGCTCCAATCTAAAATCCATTGAACAACACCATTTCCCCTCTAACCATATTGTAGATTTTCTTCTCAAACATTGTTTTTACCCTTGGATAATCCATTTTTCTTATATACATAAAATTTATGACCAATCCCAGGATGTGCAGAACACTAGAGAGTGTTCTAAACCTTCTATCCATTAGATTCAACTTGAATTTTCCTCATCTTATAATTTTTGTTGTTGATTCATCACCTAGGAAAACATCACCTCCATCATACATTTCATATTCATGAAACCATTACCTATGAGGAGTCATGTGAAAGATGCACCTGATTCAAGTAGCCATGCCTCATGATATGCATGCATGCTTGAAGAATCCAAGTACACATCTCCTCCTACATCTGTGAAGTTTTTTGTTTCTGTATAAGATGCATCATCATATCCCTTCCCTCTCTCAACATGTTTTTAACTACATTGTTTCTTGTAATGACCTTATTTTCCACATCTCTAGCATACCTTTACAAATTTTCCAAAAGATTTATATCTTCCCCTAGATTTAGAAATCCCACTTGAAGACTTAGATACATTTATTTCATGTGAGTGTCCTCTTCCACTAGTACATATTGTAAAAATTCCAACGTTTTATTTACGGCGTTATGGACAAAATTGTCCATATTGTCGCAAAATAGAGGGAATTTATAAAAAATTTGATGGGCAAGTATGGACAAAATTTTCCATATTGTTGCAAAATAGAGGGAATTTATAAAAAAAAATCATGCTGTCTGGATAATGTTGGTCTCTGCCACGCTGATACCCCTCACAAGTTAACTTGGCCTTCATGTTAACTCATTTCCAAGCTACATTTTCCATATCGAACGCCTCTTGCCACGCTTTCTCCAATCGAACGCTCCTCTCTGCCATGTTTCAGAAGATGTATGTCTAATCATGACGCTTTGAAACTAGGTTTTCCTCCTCCAATGGCCACCTTAGTATGTTCACCAAGTCAAAATAACAACAGTTACTTAGGACTTTTTTATGTCAGAATTGTGACATTACAAAATCTATAAATATGCTTCATTTGACGGATAAGCCAGACAAGTTTGCTATAATAACAATCGACCAAAAGGGTTGTACAACTTCTAACACCTCCTCAATTACAACTTGACCTCCTCATGCTTCATCACCATTTATATGAAGTAATACTTATTATCAGTGCTAGGTATATAATCAACGCCATAATTTTTAGGAGTTCAAACTACTAGAATAAAAACAATGCTCTCATCTTTCATTGTTTTATGAAAAACAAGTCTATTTCGGAAAGAGGTATCCTTCTTATTAGTGATAGGAACCTTCTACTCTGTGCCTTTGATTTCTAATCTTTTGTTCATATCCATGGTCCCTTTCTATGCATTTCTTCTTTTTGTCCTTTCTTTCCTCAATTTTACTTTTGTTTTTGGTAGCTTCTTCTTATCATAACCTTGCAATTTGGATCCACAATGAAGGTTGCCTCCTTCATTTTGGGATGTGATAAATGGGTTCCTCCTTATGCCTAAAACCATATGGATCTCCTTGTCTAGATTGAAGCCCTCAATATTTTGAACATGTTCCTTCTTTTCCTTTTCCCTAGCAAGATCCTATATAACTTTAAGAACAATAACTTGGGAGAATGTCTCAACAATGGGGTCTTCTTTGTTACCTTTTCTTTTATCTTTGTATACCATGTGGCTTCTCATAGGCTCTCCAATGGTATTTTCATTGGATTCTTATCTCATCTCTCCTGGATTTTCTTCTATTTCATTCTCTTTAATCAGAACCATCAATAACTTTAAATTTCTTGAATACTCCCTTTTGTATCGTCCATTGATCTGGGTCGCTCGAATACATATTTTCCATAGGACCATTGCCTCCAACCCTATGAATCATCATCAACCCCTACTCGTCATTTTTTATCTTGTGTTTTATCTAAATCCTATTATAATTTTTATGTTTCAAATATTTAAATCTAGGACAGTCCCTTGCATAATGTGTATCATGACCATATATGTAACACCACATTTTTCCGGCAATGTTGAAATACACTATCTATTGTGTCCCCTAAGTCTACTACACATGTGACAAAGTTGAATGATTTCCTTCCTATGTGAAGGGTAACAATATAAGAATTGTTGTCCTGGGCTTGTCCTCATAATACATTTTGATCATGTTTTAATTCTAGATACCAGTGCCATCCCTTGAAATATTTTTTAAAGTATTTTGGTTCTTTTATTGTTTGGGTATATTCCTAAGTTCTTTGGGTTATGCATATTATCATTCATGAATGTTCATTGGTATCGCATGTTCAAAAAAGGTTGAACTTAATCTGCTTTTATTCTTACTTCACTATTTTTATTTATCTATATTATCTTGTTATTTCTTCTAACCATTTTAGGTTCATGGCACTTAGCTCAAATAGTTTGTTATGGGTGCATTTCTCCTTTTATTCCTTATATTGTGTTAATGGATTTTTTCCATCTTATATCTGAGGGCTATATCAAGGGATTCTCAATATGACTTAGGCTGGGTTCCTTGAATGTGTGATTAGATGGTATGCCAAAGACCTAGGGAAACCATAATTGATTTCCATGAGCTCGAGAATTGATACTTGAAAGTTGTCCAAACATATCCTTCAACTAGGAACATAATTTTGGATGGTTTCCCTAACAATTGTCTAGTTCCTTTAAGCTTAGAAAAAGTTAAGGGTCTGTCATTGAGATATTTGTAGACTTCCCAAAATTAGTGGACCACTTCATCCAAATTATTAAGGAATAGTTGCTTATTATCCCTTTAATACCTAGTGAGTAACACATTCCACATAGTGACTTTGAACATTGCCCATTTTATAGAGGGGCCCACCCCCTACTGTATGTTTTTCCCAAAAAGTGTTGTGTAAACAATTGATCTTTAAATTCCATAGTCAATCAAAAAGTAAGCATGTTGGAGATATATAGATGACACTTATTTGGATTTTCACCTATTCTCCTCATTGTAACACTCCACACACTTGTCCTAATCATACCAAGGATTCTCATTGTAATTCTTATTATACTAAGTGGAATCATCTAATGACTCCTTTGAGATTCAAATTTGTTCGCCAACTTTCATTCATTGTTAGACATGATTTTGATTGTTGGAGATTCTATGTGTGGCATCCTACCAATGCTAGGAAAACTAGTTCTCTTTTCCCTTCCAAACATTATGGGATTCTCTATGCTTTTCTCTCCCTCTTGGTTTTGATCAAGTTAGGTTTTCCCATGCTTTGAAAAATACTTTTGAATTCCATACTTATGAAGAGTTACTTCATTTATTTTCCATACCTTCTCTAGGATTGCCCCCCAAAACTTTTATAGGAGTTCACTAGTAAGTAGTCAAGGCTTGAAGTGCTTCTGGGTTCAATGGTCATGTCTTGGGTCAAGGGGGTGTGATTTTCATGTCATGGGCTGTAGGGGAAAATGATTATAGTGTGTAAATGGTTAGAATCTATTTGGGACTATCATGAAAATTTCATTGCTCTGAAAGCATTGAGTACTTGAGAGGTCGGATGCCAAGTGAGTAGTAAAATGGTATCATGAGAAAAAACTTCCTTAAGCCTTAATCGAAACTAGTGTGCTAGTTGCAGGTTTAAAACAAGTGTAGGTTATTAAGATGGTCATTATGAGTCAACCAATGCTAACTATGGTCAACTTATATAGTCAAAAACATGATGAATTATGCTCAATCATGGTCAACAATGGTCACTGGAGATCAATATCAATAATAAGGTGAAGGGTTAGTTATTACTAGAGGAATGCATTAGAGGGTCATGGGTTATGGATTAGTGTTTTCATATAGTTAATGGATTAGTGGGTATGCTTATATGGAGTTAGTGGGTCAAGGGATTATGAGATGGGTTCAATGGGATTAAATAGTTAGGAGGTTCATTGGGTCATGCATAAACCATGGTCAATATAGTTAACCCATGGTCAAACATGACTAGTGGGTTACTAGGGTCAGGGGATTGGGGATCAAGGGTTGTGGGTTAGTGGATTAACATGTCAAAATAGTTAGTGGGTTCTGGGTTTAGGGCTAGTACAATTAGTGGGCTTAAGGGTCATGGTGTATTCAAAGGGTTAATTAAATCATGGTGTATTAAACCTAAAATGCACATAGATGTAACAATAACAAAGGGATGAAGTACTTATGCATGAACAATGATCAAATGTGGAGCCAAAATGATGAGTAAGTAGTCAAGGCTTGAAGTGCTCAGGGTTCAACTAACTGTCTCTTGGGTCAAAGGGGTTGGGATTTTAGTGTGTAAGGGGATAAAGGGTGACTATGTATACTTACATAGTGCCTAAGACCATAATGGCTAGCCTCAAAGTGTGTGTACAGGGGTTAGTGAGTTTTGGGGGTCATTTCAAGTTTTGTTTTCTAGGATTGATGTGAGATATAAGGGTGTTAAAAATCAGTATAACTTATGTATTTTTTTGTGTTAAATAAAAACTTGAAAATGACTTTTTCATTAATGGTCCACAATGTTTAACAATGAGATGATGTGTAATACCACAGAGGGTTAGGGAACATTTCAAACAATACCTTTGTGGCATATTCTTTGTGACAAGGTAATACCAAAGAGAGAGTAATACCACAAAACATAGACTGTAAACCAGAACCATGATCGACAAACCGTAAACCATATCTTGTCTATAAAACAGATTCTTTATATGTTTCCTATAGGTCTCTAAGCTCCCTGCCACACATGATGAATGAGCACCAAAGATAAATGTTATAAACTAAGGTCACCCTCCATTAATTATATCCCTTGATTATGGCTTAGGCCACAAGAATCATCCCTAGAGAACCAAACAATCTATAAGATCCATGGTCCATGAAATTAGGGTTCATGAGCCATTAATAACCATAAGCCAACATGAAATCCCTATATGGGAAATATTTGTCCTGTAAGTGGGATATGGTGGCCATTTTGAGGTTTATAACATCAAGGATGTTTCATTGGGCCTAGTCCTTGGCCTACATAAGGGATATTTATCTTATAAGTGAGATATGGTCACCATATTGAGGATTGGTGCACATGGCCCCTTGGTGCCCATGCAATAGTTGAAAGCAAAAAGATAGGGTCTAAGGTCATGGAGAGTTGGTAGGTTGAGACCACCTGACAAGAGTGTCTCTATTGCATACAACAAGATAGGGATGGATCATCAGACCAACAAGTTGAGGCCCTGGGCATGACAGAGAGTATCTTAGGCCATGGGATGGAGGATATCTCTGAGGTTGATGCATATTTAAATTCTCATTGGGATGAGGATTGAGGGCTTCCGACAGTTATCAGAATGGCTCATCAATAGCTAGTGGGGATTGGAAGTGATGGACTCCAAATTTGACATGGGCGGATCTAGGAGTCCATTTCACAAGAGGTTCATTTCATACAGAGGATCCAAGAGTGGAGAATCCATTATGTATACTTTGAGCGCATGCAAATAAGTGATCGTAGTAGTGAAACATCAACACAGATGGTCCCTATTAGAGACTAGCATGAGACCCCGGGATTACAGGGCTGGTCGGGTAATGTATTGACCAATGGAGAGACTCCATCAGATATTTGCAGGAGGGGAAGTCACTTTGACTTTCCAGCGAGCTTCACTATTGGGGAGCACGCCACTTGTTGCAGGATTGGTCGAGGTCTCTGCGCATCTCTACCATGGGAAGCAACATGTTCCGCTAGTGGAGGTCGGTCGGTTTGGTACCTGGTCATGGAGGAGGACTCATTTGTGTTGAGACCAGGTGTTGGTTCTCAAGTAGGAGACTCTCATGGTGTTGATATGTTACACGACTTTCCTTCACTTGCATCGGGTAAGTTCACATTTTGATATGGATCCATGGATTGGAGTGCTTGATAGTTTAGTGTAGGATGGAATTGAGTTTCGAGTAGAGCGGTTACTCAGGGAGTTGACTGATATTATTTGGCCATTGACCATTCTACCCATCATGGGAATTTCCTTGGGGCGTCATGCTGGTGAGCACTGAGATGCCACATCTTGAGGGGGAGTCTACCTTATGTCACACAAGTGGATATGGGACCCAGGTATCATAGGAAGTTGATCTGCCATTCTTGAGGACAAACAATCTTCCTGTGGAGGACTATAATGTTCCCATTTTGGGACATTATTACACTACAGAGTGTTATGCCTACCGTAGTAGCCAAATATGGGCATAGCAAGTCTCGAGAGAGGCCATGGTTTTTATCAGTCTGAATTGCATCACAAGCTCATCATATTCACCAAGATCCATTCCTCATGAACTTGACTTTGGTCTCCATCAGACCCTAATGATCAGAAGCCTTTGAGTTATTATGGGTTGTATTTCAATTAAATTCACTAAGAATGTCAAGAAATGGGCATATTACTTGAGAAACCTCTTAGTGTAATAATAGCTCATCGGAACGGGAGGGAAAACACTATAGTATAAGATGTGATGTATGACTTTCACATGAAGAAGCCATAAAAAATAGTTAAATCACTTTTAGAATTAAAATGGTTAATTAATTAATTAAGGATTAACTTCAATGAATAATAAAATAAAGAAACATTAAGGGGTATAAAGGTGAGATAAAAAACCTCTATTATCTTATTATCTCACCATGATGATTAATTATTTTGTATTCATCCTCTTGCTCTTTGTTGATCCTTTAGAACTTGGGGTTTGAGAGGGTCTTTAAGACAAATTCTAGGATTGGTTTCCAACTATACACCCTAGCTAGTCATTTTGTGGGGGTTTTGGTTACAAATCCTAGGATTTGGTTTCGAATGATACACCCTAGATAGTCATTTTGTGGGAAGAAATCACTTTGATCTCTCATTGGGAAGATTATACTTCTAATTGAGTTGTGGCTGATATTTTAGGGTATGGGGTATTTAATTAAAGGATTGTGGATGGCCCTATCCTCACATGACTCTTTTCACTCATTTAAAGTAACACTCTAATCTAGATCTGAATTGAAAATACTTGTTGGGTGTCTTTCTTATGAAGTTGGGCGAGTTTCATACAAAACTGGTCACTCATTGATGAAATATTGCAGCCATGAAATATGAAGTAGTTAGTTGTTTTCTTTCATTGTGGACGAATATCTCACTCATAGCAAATTTTAATGAGAATGTTTTATTTTACTAGCTTGTATGTAATTATTAAAGGTAGCCGAAGCCTTTGGGGCCACATCTTAATAAAGGTCGATATCTCATGGCCTAGCAGATTAGAGGAGGGTGGATTTGTCTCTAAGGAGGCAACACTTGAATAATGAAGGGAGTATTGTTGATTGTGAAAGGTTGTAGAGTGCCAAAAGAGGGTGTATTGTTACAAATGTAATGGTTGTTGTAACCTTTGAAGGGAGTTAATCCTTTATTTCATCAAGTGTATTGGCTTCCATTTGTTTGGGGAAACCTACAGCCATTACCACAATACTCTTGTTTTTCTTCTAGCCTATATTAAACACAGGAAATATTAAAACAAATCTACATCATTTTATGAGTAGACCGGACTGCATTTTCCCTGAGTCAAATTTGACATTGTGGGGATCCATTCATATTTAGAAGAGGGCGACCTGAACCTATAATATGGCTAGCTTGTAATAGGTCAGATTATTGCAATAAAACCAAATGTTTGTATGCATTTTCCTTGTTGTCCTGTGTGTTAAATTTTTGGTTATTTCCTTGTAAACTCTGCTGAAATAGATAGTTTGAACATGAAGTTTATTGGTGGAAAGTAAACATCATTCATCTTGAAATCTACATAAGAAACCAAAATAAATCCATATACAACACAAATGTACCAATATAATTTTTACATGGAGGATTGGAGTATGCTCACAAAATATTTGAAAAAAACTATCTATATCAGAATTAAGCTACAACCAGCAAAGAAGGGGTTTATTAGTGAGAATAGAGGATTTCTATCAACTGTTTGACAAAAGACTCAAACCAAAGGTTTTGTTAAATACTACAACAATAGAGCTTGAGCATAAGGTGTTGAGTGGACCATGTTCTCATTATTCACCCTTTAGCCTAAGGCTCAAGGAGAAGAGCTTGGTGCATCAGAGGCATTCACCTTCATTCAAAGAGGTAGTATTCTTGTGGTCCATTCACGATGAATACCTAAAGGAGTAGAGGTATTGATGAAAGGACTAGATGAAAAGACCCCCCCACCTCTCTAGTGGGTGACCTCTTGAGTGGTTATGTTGAAAACCCTTGAAGACCATGGAGAGTCCAATGAAATCCTTTGAAGTGGAGAGCTCTTGGAAGCGGCATAGCAAAGTGTATTCTTTGAAGACCTTGATATTGTGACATACTTCCTTTGTTGAGATTTGTACTATTGGTGGAGAGTTTGACTTCTCTATTATGAATCTTCCTACCTGAGAGGAATGCTGGAGTTGAGGGAAATTGACTTTGATCAATTACTTAAATGATCTCCACATAGAAAAAGAGACATTCTTGCTCAGACAATGTAGGTTAACACCTCCTTATGGAGTCTGATGTAACCCTTGCATTTGTGAAAGGAGAGAGCTCGAGGGGAAGAATGTGTTGAATGGTCCATGTTCCCATTGAGTTTGAGATTCAAGGATAAGAGCTTGGGGTAGTAGAGGCATTGGGTATGTAATAAAAAATTTCAAAATTATGACAAGGAAAAAGCTATAGAAGTGCATCAGGTTGGGTGGAAGCTCGCACATATTGTCCCCATCTGTAGGTTTTGTGTTCTGTAGGTAGGTTTTGTGTTCTGTAGGTAGGTTTTGTGTTTAGGTGTCTAGCTTCATCCTCATGCTGATTCTAACTCAATGCTTGTCATGATAAATCATTAATTTGCTACTGCTATGAATGATTGCTACAACCATTAAGGATCAAACTAATTGCATCTAATCAATTACTTGTAACAATAACTCAAGCATATAATTATTTTCCAAGGTCTTCCCAACATTCTACTTGATATTGGGCATAATTTCCATGGCTGTGTTGTTAGATTAAAGCAAGTTTCTTTGTTGTTGTTGTGAAGTATTTGTTACAGTTATTAGGGTTTGGCCTTATTGTTGGTAACTTACCTAATGTCATGGTTAAAGTAGGCTGAAATCATTGTTTAACATATGTATCTTGTTATACTCATTAAGAGCTATATTTGGGAATTTATTTGAGAATTTAGGTGTATAGCTTCATCCTCATGCTAATTGTAACTAAACGCTTGGCATAATAAGTCACTAATTTGTTGTTGTTATGAATGATTTCTACAGCCATTATGGCTCAAACTTATTGCATCTAATCAATTACTTATAACAATAACTCAAACATATAATTATTGTCCAAGGTCTTCCCAACATTCTACTTGATATTGGGCATAATTTCCATGGTTGTTTTGTTTGATGAAAGCAAGTTTCCTTGCTTCTGTTGTGAAGTATTTGTTACATCCATTAGGCCTTGGCCTTATTGTTGATAACCTACTTAATATCATGGTTAAAGTAGGCTGAAATCATTGTTTCACATTTGGATCTTGTTCTACTCATTGCCCAGACCTCGGTGTTAGAAATTGAGAAATAATGCATAACAGTAAAATACTTTTCAAAATTTCAGTTAGAATTACAACAAAGTCTCATCTTTTAGAACAGTAAACACAACAACCCTACTTGAAACTCAACAGAGAAACAATAAATTTCTGAGAGTGTAAATCCAACATACCTTCTGATCTAAATTGAAGAAACAAATAGATCAGTATCTAGATCTAAACTAGATGCTGATATAGATCTGATATACGTCAAAGAACAAACTGATACACTATGGATCTGATATACATCAGATCTAAACTTCAAGTTAAATAAAGAGTTTGAATAAAGAACAAAATAGTGAGTCACTTACCTTGAAGACTTACCATGAAGGAGATGAAAACACACATTAGATATGAGATTCCATTAGTGCTTATGCTCAGCAAAATCTAGGGTCATTGATCTACCATATAGGTTAGATCCCTTGCCAAAAGATGAAAGGACTTTCTTGCCACCAGTAGGAGAAAACACCATACATAAAATTATGTGATCAAACCCTAGGACCCACATGAATTTCCAGCAGATAGAACACATGTGCCAAAGGGGTATGACTGTGATGAGTATACAGTCATAGGGCATGATTGGTTAGGATAAAGGCTAGATCTGTGAAGGAGAGGCCACATTCAAAGAAAATATGATCAGATCTAAGATGAGAGGCCACGGCTTACTCAAGGAGGCCCGATCTGACAAAGAGGGGCCACTACCCACTCAAGGGAGGCCTGATCTGCTAATGGAGTTTTTGGAGGCCTGATCTTCTAGGTGCATGCAACCCTCTACTTGCAAAAAAGATAAATATATGGGATGAAATTTTATGAATAGACAAGCTCCCAACCAGGTATAGAATAATCTCCATTTAGGGCAGGGAAGCATGTTATGCAATGCATCTTCTGCAGATCGTTATTGATTTGATACCCTATCTACCTACAATGAAAGAGATATGGGACAAGAAGTACACCAAGGTGCAGCTAGGTAGTGGGTCAACACACCCACATGCATGCATCACTTCAATATACATTCATACATAATATATACATACATGCATAGGCCATGGTAGTTTATGTGAAACATCTTCTGCGAATGTTTATTGATTTGATACCCTACCTACATAAAATGCAAGAGATGGGACAACAGGTACACCAAGGTGCATCCAGAGAGTGGGTCAACACACCCACATGCATGTATCACTTCAATATACATACATACATAATACATATGTACATACATACATGCATAGGCCATGATAGTTGATCAACACACCAATATGGATGTATATAGTTGGTATTATTATAGACAATGCCAAAGTTTATTTTCCTTCTAGATCTGAACAAATAAGCCCTTATAGTAGAATTTACTTAGGTATTATGCCTTTCCAACAATTCTTGCCTGGTTACCACACATTTGTCCTCTTAAGTCTTAACACTGATACTCTCACCCGACCGAGGGTTAGTTGACCTAACCCAACCCCACTTGCGCCTCGGCTTGGCTCGATCGGCAGTCTCTGAGGAGGAGGCGGGGGAAGGGTGGTTACAGTTGTAGCAGTAGGAATGTAAAGCTGGCTACCTGAGAAATACCCATGTCCATCAGTCTGTGGTCTGGGGCAAGGTGTGGATCCATCTAGGTAGGTTTGGAACAGGAAAGGGCAGGGGGGATTTCATGGACTCTGTCATATTAGACAATATAATAAACTGGTTGTTGGAGGTTAGAGGTTCAAGGCCTGACAAGCAGGTTCAGCTCTCCGAGGCAGAGATACGACAGCTTTCTATTACATCCAAATATATTTTTATGGGCCAACCCAACTTGTTGGAGCTCGAGGCACCAATTAAGATTTGTGGTAACAGTCTTTTACTCTCTCTTTTTATCGTTTATTGTCCAGAATCACCTGGGTTGTTTCCTTAATTGGATAATTCCTTGAATTCACGATGTGTAGGGTATGCATTTTTTATTTTGGGGTTAAAATTTCATTTAAAATTCAGGCCAGTTTCTCCCATTAGAAATAGTCTCATGGGTTTTTAAGCTTGCCTAGGGAAAACCCAACTTATTTGAACCGCTTAATTTGCAGAAGAGTGATATTTTCCCTTTTTCTCATCTGTTCGAGCTACATAATTGATGGATAAATTTGGACATTGGAAAATGTTCAGGAGACGTTTTTTGTCGTTGTTTAATTGGTAATTTTTGGGATGTGATTGCCCATTTTGTTTTTGATAGAGATTCCAAACATTTCTAAGTTCTTAATTTTTAAATGGATTTTTTGGAAAAACATGGGGAATTTTCAAATTTCTTTCCACCTCAATGAAGCTGCAATTTTCTTTTCCAATTTGTTATACTTAAGAGGGCCTCTGATGTAGCTTCCACAAAAATGGGCAAACACAAAACAAAAAGAAAAAGTACAAAATGGGGCTGGCTTAAGCCAAAACACCTGCCGCCAGGCACATACCTGCTCAGCCCTTTTGTCGAGCTGAAAAAATTACCCAGTCTTTTTAGTTCTCCAAACACACTCCGCTCAGCCTTGTTTCCGAGCTGAGTTAACTCGATCCTAAGTCCCCATATGGAGTCATACCAGATATGTGATTAACTAGTGGGTTATGTGTTGCTTGATGAGTGCATTATTAGTTGCCTGTTGAGCGCAACTTGAAGGCAGTTGGAAAAATTCACTCACATCAAATTTAAATGCCAAACAGGAAAAGAAAAACACTTATTTTGATTGATTTCTGGTGCCGAGTGTTTTGTCTGCCAAGTTTTTCACTATTTCTCAAAATACATTGGATACATGCATACAATGTAGTAAGGTCAGATAATTTTATTAATGTCCGCACGTGACAAAAATTTTAGGTTAGAGGGGTTAGAAAAATAAAGCAAGCCACATACATAAGGGAGTGCCAAGGCTACTTTCGAAAGCTCTGAGAAAAGGAGATACGAGTGAAAATGAAAGGAAAGTGAGAAGGGAAGAGTGAACCAAGAGGGTAAGCCCTAGAAATTCCTACTCGGCACTAGATATAGAGGTAAGATGTGGAAGAGGAAGGAGAGCCATATCTATCTCGAATCTCGATCAATCAGTGTGTACATATATGGGTGTATTTATTTACATAAACACACACATTTTTATTTATGGATGCATGAAAAAGGAGAGTAGTTGTAATATTATACAGACAGCTCGAGGATTTGAATTTTGGCAAATTCAATACAGAAAAATGATGCTGCACATAGATTCCAAATAATAGGATTGCAATATTATGAATTATTCACAACATGCGGAAGTGTAAGAATCTATTACAATGAGCACAAAAGTGGCTAGGTCTCTCTAGCTCTACCGAAGTGATATTTAAAGATGAATCAGTGAGGTCTCCTTATAGTGAGACAGATAACTCCAAGAAAGTCCTTGCAAAGCTCCATATAGATGGAGTATTTTTTTAATGCACCGACTCCTATCATATTTGTAACTAATCAAATATGCACAGTTTTCCATATGGCACACATGCCTGATTAGGTAAATGCACTTACCATTCACATGCTTTCAATGATGTATACTTTCTTTTTTTCCTTTTGAACATGTAATTGAATTTCAAATTATACACATACAAGTGTAGACAATTACTGTAAAATAGTAAAGCAATATTATGCATATTTCATATAATTGTGGTGATAGCAAGAATGTGACAATGAAAAATATTAGACTAGAAACTGGCCTTATCTATTTCTTGTAGAATTCCTAACGACCTCTTCTTTGTCTCCATCTATCTTTATTTGATTAACATATGCAGACCAAAACAATATTGAAATAAAAGGGCATGCTGGCAAAAATTTGAAAACAGTTTCACTATAATTTTTTTATATCAATCGATGAACAATGGCAATGATGCAATCTAAGCAATATTTTCAAATAACTTCTCTAATGGTGCGTGGAACCTAGCTAAAGAAGGGAATCATATCCTAACTAATTTTAGTTAAAGAAAAATTCCATTGAACATGTTTGATATTCCCAAATTCCTTTGTCAAATAAATTCACCCTTTTATTCTCACACAATAGAAAAGGAGTGGTCTCACAGTCAACATGCATTGACCAACTAAAACTAAAAATCAAAATCAATTTGTAACATATCTTCTAAAAATTACCCCAAATTCAATATTCATTTTCTTACCTGGTACATATATTTGGTGACTCGAGCTTTATAAAACACGTGGATGTCTCTTTTGCTTCTCCCTTTATTTAGGTAATCAGGGATCATGACTATTACTCATATGTGGTCCTGACATACTGAAAGTCTATACAAGTCACGGAGTTTTGTAATTTTATTTTGTGGAAATTACTTTGAGAAACATGCCCAAAGGGTTGTACCACATAGAGTAGACTCCTTCAGCTTGGGTACCGGGTCCGAGAGGTAACTATTCCACCAAATAGTTTGGGACTAGCACTTGACCTCATCTATTTGAACTCATGCTATTCGGGTGGGATAGACTATAGATAGAATGCAACTTTTGTCAAGTGTTTAATACTCTGTCGAACTCATCTGTGAACCAATTTTGTTGGCAAATTTTGTAAATTTAGAACATCTATTAACTGTTACATGTACTAAAATATATTTATTTCATTTTCGTACCAAACATTTTCTAGATTTTTTGAACAAATGATTTTTCTGAATTTTGGTTCTATTGTTTTGAAAAGCTTCATAATATTACAGCCATGGAGATAGTCATAGGATGGGAGCATTCTGAGGTTGGGTAACTTTAGGGATCCTTATAATTTTGTCCAAATTATTTTTCTTAAAGCTATTTGGGTTAGGGGTTCCTTCAGCAGTCGGATGTGTAGAAAGTCCTCATGTGAAATGAAGACGTGATAGCTACTGTGACATGTTATGTATGTGTAATATATTATAATGGTAAACAAGACGGGGATTACTATTGAGGTTGCAATGTCATGATTTCTATGGACTCATTGTTCTTGTGCTGCTAGTGTGAAGGTTTGATTTAAGTCAAATTTTTGTAGTTGTCTGGACTCTGTCCTGTAGTCAAGGAAACAGAATGTTACTATGTTTAGAAATAACTGCTCCATTAGTCATAACATTACTTGGGAGCATCTTTCTTTTTTTCTCATCATAATGAGTTACTAATGCATGGCCATATTAATGGTTGTTGTCATGCATGATCACATTAAGCGCCTTTGTTATGATGCCCACATTTATGTCTCTCTCACATATGAGATCCTTTGTAACCCCACCTATATTCAATGTATAGTAATTCCCATTCTTAAATGTCACTCGTCAAGGATTATAAATCCTCTTTACTAAAGTGCAAGTGGGATCACTTGCAATAAAATGGCTCTTACACATTGGGCAGGGCCTTTTGTGAAGTGTTCTATTGCAGCTAGACTGGAAGAGACTATTCGGGCTAAGAGAAATGCACACACTGCCTTGGATTTGGTTTTAGTTGGCATCCATACCTTCTCACTAGAGTTTCTTTTCAACATACTTATTTTCTAGGTCACATGATGTGCATCTACAGACTATTTCTTGCTAAGATTTACTTCTGTTCTTCAATGTCTGTGTTCAGTTCTAGATGAAATCTCCAGTATTTTGAATCTGTTACTATTGTTCATCCCTTGGCTCTTAGTTCTCCCAAAATTGTTGAAGATTGTCCTGCAGTTATTGCTTTAGTTTCAGATTTTGCTGCAGTTATTGCCTTATTAGTTTCAGATTTTGTGTTGCTTTAGTGTTTCAGATCTAGTTTTGTACTTCAATGTAATAGTAGAATTCTAAGGGTGAGTAAATTCTGACCCAAATTGGCACCTCAAAGAAATCTTTAAGATAGGGATCAAAACGCACACCCCATTGTCACACATAAAGTCCCGCTGTGTTCAGGAAATACGGCCCTTCCTAAAAAATTATCTGCCTTCTTTGATTGAGAAGGATGAATAATACTTTGCACATAGATTAATAGGAATTTCCAAGTCACCACCACCCACCAATGAAGAAGTTCTGAGCACCAGAGGTCCAAAAAAACACATGTCAGAGGTCTCGTGCTAAGGAAGTTTACTCTCTTTAAATTTGTCAGAGGTAATCTCCACATGTAGTGATTGCTCTATTTTTCTCAGGCATCCTCCCACCATTGTAGGAAGGATTTGTTCTTTGTTTAAGCCCTTTGAATTTATTTGTTTTCTTGGGAAAATCCTCTCCTCTAGGTTCACTGTGCATTGATCCACCCACCCTCAGCACCTCTGCCCAACAAAGCACCTCTAAAGAAGGGATGGTCGGGTCCCCTTCCTCCCATTCTCCTCTGATCAAGAACTGCAACTGGAGGTAAGTTTGAAAAAGGGCTAATATGAGAAACAAAAAGCCACAAGAACTGCTGCAAATATCACTCAGATCTGTCCTTCCCAGTTGTAGTGTACCTTTCACTACCCAGGCTCACTCAACCTCTCGGTTCACCATTCATTACATGGATTTAAAAACAAATGCATTTAACCAGAATTAAACACACTTAAAACTCAGAGTAAAATATATGGGTACTGTT
>SNQJ01S0179711.1:16078-28069 GCA_010110895.2 Picea sitchensis | reverse complement strand
TTGAGACTTTTTTTCGAGAGATATGGATTCCTTATTTGCTACCATATCCATTCTTTGTTAAGGAAATTGAGTTTTCATTCTAGAGCATAATCATGCTTTACACTGACGTTACCATTTCTTTGGTTTCACCTTTCTAGTGATGTTTGAGATATGTCTGAAATTGATTCTTCTTACGCCATCATCACACCAATTTTCTCTTGATTTGCATATGAAATAAGATGTATGAGTGGGTTTTAGAGTCTCCTCCCAGTATTGGTGGAAAATATTCCACCCCAATGATTGGAGGATGGCTTTTATCCTTTTCTAGAGATTCCTATTATCCTAGTCCGCTCTCCTATTTCCAAGAGTCATCCCAAAAAAGGGTAGAAGCAGCTCGGTTTTCCCAGAAATAATGTTGCTACACTAATGATTTCTTAATCCATGCGTTGTTCCATACGAGAGAATAGCCTTCCATCTAAATGAGACCCTCCTCCTCTATATCTCCAACATATTTGTATGTACCTTGAGAATTTACCCCACAAATCTTCCTCACATTTGAGCAATTGCCACCAAGTTTTTTGTTGTTAGTGCCTTTCCCATGGTAACGTCTTTGATGTCAATTCCTGTTACTTGTTCAGGAGACATACAGATTCTCAAACAACCAATATCCATTTTCTTTCCTTACTTGGTCATTCCCAAAGAAAGGAATGTTACAAGTTTCTAATATCCCTGGTGATTTTGAAGGGTGTTGCATGGATTTAATAGATTGAAGCATTGATTTAATGAGGGTGATTTTTCTTGGTAGGTTAAAAGATTTGAAAGTCTAGTTGTTCAATTTGAGATCTAGCTTAATGAGGGTGATTTTTCTTGGTAGGTTAAAAGATTTGAAAGTGGAGTTGTTCAATTTGAGATCTAGCTTAGATAGGAGTTCTTTCCATAACGTATTTCTAGAGGCATTTTCCACCAATGGGACCACTTATTTGGATGGTAGGGATCCTTTCTACAAGCTTAAAATTCTAGGCTTTTATAAAATTTTGATGAATTTTAAAATAAAATATTTTGATGATATCATAAAAATTAACAAAAGAAAATTAAAACATAAAAAATTTAATATTTTATTTTAAAATTTAAAATTTTAATTAAAATTAAAATTAATTATTTTATATAAAAATTTAACTACACTCATAAGTGTCTTTATATCAGAAAAAGTTTAATCAATGTATGATATGTATTTGTATGGAATATTTGATGCAAACCCTCCTTCTCATGTGACCTCCTAGTCTAGGATCGAATTACACACGAGCCAAAGTGGCTCTGGGGTCCTCATTGGACCCTTAGAATTATTTACCACATGTATTTTCTTCTTTTGCTGCGCGAAATTCATGTTCGTGACAGTCTTATTACTACAACAGAGTCTTCACGTGACCTTGGGCCTAAACCCCGGGGCTTAAGATTTGGAAAGTGGTAACTTCGATGCTCTGGAACTTTGGGATTCACAATATTTACCTGCAACACACTCCAATTATCCTGACTGTCGAACTTGCAAAATCCCAAAAAATTAAGGGATCAACGATCCACAATCATCCTAGAGCCAATGACTGTGATCAACTTCAGAACTCTAGTCTTCGGGGTTCCTCTTTCCAATTGACCTCCAAACTCTCGAACTATCAAACACGAGACTCGCAAAGGACCACAATTGACTCTGGGCTTTGGGACTTTGGTACTTTTCACGCAGAAGAAAATTTTAGTCAGAATCCTCTAGAGAGACGAATTTTTGAATACTTGAAATCTACTGACAAGTGTTCCCAACAACCAAAGGTCAGGATTTACTCTAGAATTTGGGACTTTCGAAAATTATTCACTATGCACAACAACAACCAATCTCTCCCATAGTGTCGAATCACCAAACCACTCTGGGATCGAACAACTCACACTTCTCCTAGTGATCTAGAGTGTAGATTCACTCCGGGACTTCGGGCTTTGGGGATTTTTCCTTACTTACAACAAATGACTTAAAATTGTCGGAGCAACGAAGTCCGAAGGACTTGGGGGTTTAACGACCACACTCCTTTCCTTGATCCAACATCTATGAGGGATGTTGATAACTCCCAAACATATCTCATTCATTCTCCTTCAAACAAAGAGATTTCTCCTCTTTAGGGACTTACTCTCATCCATCCTTGAGCTTTACCACTTGAATGACTTGAACCCTGGCACACACCTTGCACTTCCCTCCTGATATTTTCTCTTAAAAGACTAGAATTCTAGCACACATTTTGTCCTTCCCTCCTGAGCTTGGGACTTAAAGAAGTCACTTGTGCACAACATGAGCTATCTCTCCTATGAGTTTGGGAATTATAAAAGTCACCCATACACTCCTTGTGCTATCTCTCCTCTGAGATTTTTCCACACTTACCAAAGTGTCGACTCTGTGCACTCTTTGCACTAGTCTCCCCTCTGAGCTTTTACACTCATATGATTATAGGCGCACTCCTTTTGCTCTCTATGCCTAACTATCTCTCCTGAGCTATATGAACATGTAGATGGTTCAGCCTCCACACTCCTTGCATGGGAACTGTGCACTCCTTGCACCAAGATTTGATGCAGGAGCATCGCCAACAAACAAGAGTGGAACAAACACCAACGCATTTTGGCACATGATGAGTTGTTTGAAATGTTTTGAAGTTTGATACACCAAACATAAATGAAACAATTAATAAAGGGTGTACTTATAGATTGTTATCAGACCTTGAGCGTCCTGCTCTCGTCTGAAGGACTAAGAGGCATTTATGTTAGTAAATGTAAGTAGGTAGCTTTGAATTCTTAGGTTATACAGTTTTAGGAGCCGAAGGGAAAATGAATATAGACACCCTCATATTGTATCATTTGTAACATTAAGAAGATTAGCATGATCAATAGAGCATAGAGAAGAAGAAGCAAAAAGCTTTGTAGATGAACCCATGTATAGAAGTTCTGGATTAATACAAAGATCTTTAGTTCAGACTCATGGTGTCCAACTGCTTCCTGTGTTGTACATGTTGATTGATATATGCTTGTTTACTCTCCGTTATGCATTTTCTTTGATGCATGAATGTATGATTTCATATTTAATGTCTAAAATCTGAAGAGAGGGAGAATAAGGAATGAGTTTCAATTGTTTCTCTGTCTGAGCAATTGTTTTCCTGCAAGGAGTGCATTGAAATTGTCCGCAAGGTGTGCGTTGACAAAATTCAGAGTTCGTCTCTGCAATCTCAGGAGGCATAACATTGTTCTCATTCTCGCAGAAGTGCAAGTTAAGCACAAAATCCATGCAAGGTGTGCGCAGGCCGATTAGATTCTCAGAGTTGGCTACCTGTGGGAAGAATTGAAAGACTGTTGCTGCAGAAAGAGTGCACAGAGTCTAAGAATTCAAAATACTTGGAGTGTATTTGAAGAAGTGCCGCAAGGAGTGCACGCAGGAATTTTATCCAAAGAACTTGAGGGTTTTTCAATCAAGCTCAAAAGGGATAGAGTCTTTGAAGTTGTCGAAGAGAAGCTCAAGAGGGCCAGCACCTTGAAGTATTAGAAGGGGGTTCTGCGAAGTTGTTTTGCAGGTGGACAAGATCCGTAAGGGAATACTGTGTTCTCTTCGCAAGAATCGTCAAGGAGGAATTGGACGGTCGGAATTCTCCATGGAGAATTCATGAAGTCTTGAGAGTGATCAGATCATGCAGAGGAGCAAGAGAGTTATGGTTTAAAAGCTTTGCATAAAGATTTGCAAGGTTGCGAAAGGCAAAGTCGCGAAACCGCGAAGAATCTGAGCCATCTGTTAGAAGGAGGACACATGTCGCGAAATCACCCATATCAGGGATTCGGACATCGAAGGTCAGAAAGGGAAGTCCTTCAACTTCGCGAGTGGCGAAATCGTGAAGAAGATCAGGACTATCCATCTGAGAGTGGACAGGTGGCATACTCGCCGACACGGAGGTCAGACCTTCATTGACCAATTTGGGGTTTCGTGGGTTGAAGAGATGAAAGCTCAGCATCATGATTCGTGAAGCCGCAAAGTCTGAACTCCAAAAAGGTGGGAAGTTTCGTTGTGGGACCCGCGCGGACGATGTGTCAGAATTTTGGCATTTCAACATATCGGTGGATAGGAAGTCGATACTTTTGTCCCAAAAGTCTCGAATTCCCGAGTAGCGAAGTTGCGAGAGAATCACAGTCGTCCATTTGAGGAGGACGGGTGGCAGAGATCGAGGGATCTTGCGAACTCGGAGGTTCGCCAGGTGAAAGCCCAAAAATTGTGTGCTCCAAGTCGCGAGTGGAGAAATCGCGAGGAGGGAAATCACGAGGAGAGAGGATAGCCATTGGATCCAGAGAACGGGAGGACCGTTGGATCAGGAACCCCATCACCTATCGTGCATTCGGGGGTTCGGAGGTTCAGTGTCTCTTTCGACATCAGAAGTTGCGAAGTGCCAAAAGCCAGGCATGAGAGGCACGTGGTAGAACCACAAGGTGGGCCTGGGAAAAAGACAGTCGGAATGAGAGTTCAACCCTTCGACTCGCGAAGTCACGAGTAGTGAGAACATGAGAAGAAAGTTCAACTTCACTTCTCGGGGTTTCATAAAGGGAAGCTGCCAAGGTTGGACACTCGAACTCGTGAAGTGGCGAATAGAGAAAAGTGCTAGCACTTAGCCTAGCCAGCGGTCGTGCAAGGAAGGTGCTGACAGAGGAAGAGCCATACTCGTATCTGCATTTCGGGTATCGCGAGATTGGAAAAGAAGAGTCGAGAGCCTCGACTCACGAACTCACGAGATTACGAGTTGTGACAAGCACCTTTGGAATTGGGCCTTGGTCATAACGTTGTGGTCGCATGGAGAAGAAAAGCTCGCGCCTAGTGCTGGTTCACACAGGGGAGCCTCCGAAAAGGACTTGTGGATCAATAAATCGTGATTCCAGCAGGGAATCGAAAGAGCCAATTCGGCTCAGAGGAGACAAAGAATGATCATGTGAGAGGATATCAGTCCAAGGGCCGATAGGTCTGTGTCAGAGTGGTATCATAGCTTGACTTTGTTTGCATATTTCAGACAGGGAAAGAAAGAAAGGAAATCTCAGCGATGTCGCTGAGAAGAAGAGACAGGCAAACACCCGATCTACTAGAGGAGAGGGAAATGCCAAGAGGAAGGGGTAGGCAGGTGCCAAATCCAACCATGGAAAGAGAGATGTTTGACATACACACTAGACTCGTGGACATGGAGATAGCACATAGGCACAAAACTGGTGTTGGATATGTCAGTGAATCTGAAAGCGAAGATGAAGCTGGACATGAAGGAGAGGAGGTCACAATAGAAGATGCAACAAATGAACGCCTGATTAGGGTTGTTGCAAGAATGGGTGTTAAGGAAAAAATGGATATTCGAGTATATAAAGGAAATCTAGATGTTGAAGAGCTTCTACTCTGTATTAGAGCTCTGGACACGTATTTTGACTATGAAGATGTCGAGGAAGACAAGAAAGTCAAACATGTTGTCACAAGACTTAAAGTACATGCAACATTGTGGTGGGATGAGCTACAAGCTAACAGACGCTACAAAGGCAAGCAAAAGATCAAGAGTTGGGATAGGATGATTGCAAAGATGAAAGCGAAATTCATTCCCAGGGATTACCAGATCACTCTATTTTGGAGAATGCAAAATTTGAGACAGAAGTTGATGTCAGTGAAGGAGTAAACTGAAGAATTGTATAGGCTGAACATCAGGGCAGGTAATCGGGAAAGTGATGATGAAAAAGTTGCTAGGTACATGAATGGTCTGAGATACGAAATTCACGATGACATGAGCATGATGACCATCCAAACAGTGGAAGATGCTTATCAGATGGATCTAAAAGCTGAAGAGAAGCTAAGATGAAAACAAGGTCAAAGAGGCCGAGGCAGAAGTCAAGCCAGAGGCAAATTAGTTGCCCAGGATAGAAATCAGAAATGCAAGGAAGAGTGGAAGAAACCTCAGACTCAAATTGAGAAAGGTGGAAGCTCACATAGAGGGAAGCATACCAAAAGATAGGTTAATATGACGATGGAAACATTTTTCCTCGTACCAGAGGTAGAAGAAGAGGAAGAGGTGGAGTGGTAAAATGCTTCACATGTGGAAAGAATGGACACAAATATTATGAGTGTCTGGACAGAAAGAAAGAAGGTGGTGAAACTCACATTGCCGAAGCACAGAAGCGGAATGTTGAGGTAGAGGATGTTGAAGGTGGAAGATCACTGATGATGCGAAAAGTTCTCTTAACACCAGAGAAGAAGGTAGAGAGTTCGGTCCAAAGGAACAAACTTTTTCAGACTGCTTGCAAGACCAAATACTTGGCATGCAAAGTCATGATGGACAGTGGTAGCACAAATAATCTCATTTCTACAGAGATGGTAGAAAAACTGGAGCTGGAGACGATTGAACATCCAAGCCCATATAGATTTTCATGGTTACAGAAAGGACATCAGGTAAATGTCACTAAACAATGTTTAATTGAGTTTAAAATAGGAGGGTATAAAGATGAAATACTCTGTGATGTTATTCCCATGGATGTTTGTCATCTATTGATGGGTAGACTGTGGAAATATGACAGGAATGTGATTCATGATGGGAGGAAGAACACATACACCCTAGAGAAGAATGGAATAACTCACATGTTTCTTCCAATCAAAGATAAAGAGGTGAAATCTGAAGTAAGCAACGATGTACTTCTCATGAGTGGGAAGGAACTTCTTACAGAGGTTAAGAAGAAGGAGGAACCACAATTCATTGTGTTCAGGAAGCCTAAGATTGTTTTAACCAGTAAAAGGGTAGATGATTTACCGGAAGAGGTTCAGAAACTGTTGGAAGAGTTTGCTGACATAGTAGTGGATGAAATACCTCATTTGTTGCCATCAATCAGAAGTGTAAGTCATCACATTAATCTCATACCTGGAGCTAGTTTTCCAAATAAATCAACATACAGATTGACGACGGACGAGAATGAAGAAGTCAAAAGAAAGTTCCAGGACTTAATGGACAAAGGGTTGGTTAGAGAAATCTTGAGTCCATGTGTTGTTCCGACAGTGCTCAGTCCGAAGAAAGACAGAGGCTAGAGGATGTGTACTGACTTAAGAGAAATTAACAAGATAATCATTAGGTACAAATTTCCATTGCCAAGGATGGATGATTTGATGGATTTCTTCAGTGGAGCTAATTTTTTTTCGAAGACTGACTTGAAAAGTGGATATCATCATATTCGTATGAGAGAAGGTGATGAATGGAAAATAGCCTTCAAGACCAATGAAGGGTTGTATGAATGGCTTGTTATGTCATTTGGTATAACAAATGCACCAAGTACTTTCATGAGGTTGATGAATGAAGTCCTGAAGGATTTGATCAAAAAATTTGTCATTGTGTATCTTGATGACATACTGATTTTTAGTAGAACAGAGGCAGAGTATCTGAAACAATTGGCCACAGTGATGAAGAGGCTACAGCAAGAGAAGTTGTTGATAAACATGAAGAAAACCTCATTCATGAAGACAAAGTTCATTTATTTGGGATTTGTTATTTTCGCAGATAAGTTGAGGATGGATCCAGATAAGGTAGAGGTAATTAAGAATTGGCCATCACCAAAGAGTATATTTTAGGTGAGAAGTTTTCATAGATTGGCTAGTTTCTACTCGAAGTTCATTAGGAATTTTAGTGGAATTAGTGCACCAATGATGGACACAGTGAAAAAGGGACACAAGTCTTTTCACTGGACATAAGAGGCTGAGAAAAGTTTTAATTTGTTGAAAAGGAAAATCACGGAACAACCAATTTTGGTGTTCCCTGATTTCAAAAAGACATTTCAAGTAAAATGTGATGCAAGTTGATTTGCAATAGGGTCAGTCTTGAGACAAGAAGACAGGTTGATAGCATACTTCAGCGAGAAGTTGAATGAAGCCAAAGTAAAATACTCCACGCATGACAAGGATTTCTATGCTATTATTCAGGCATTGAAGAAATGGAGACACTATTTGATTCCTAAGGAGTTTGTTTTATATAGTGACAATCATGCTTTGGAATTTGTGACTCAACATGAGAAGTTCAATCAAATACATGTTAAATGGGTTGAATACATGCAGAACTTTACTTTTGTAACCAAACATATTTTTGGAACTGCTAACAAAGTTGTTGATGCTTTGAGCGGGAAATGTTTGATGTTGCAGGAGTTCAGAGTCAAAACACTGGATTTTGATGATCTCAGGGACATGTACAGAGATGATCCAGATTTTAAGGAGGTGTATGAAGTAGATGAGAATCCAATTCTCAGAAAAATAAGTCAATGGACAAAATACATGATCCAGGAAGGATTCCTGTTTAAGGGTAATCAACTTTGTATTCCAAAATGCTCCATGAGGGAGAATTTGTTGAAGGGGAAACACAGTGGAGGATTGGCCGAGCATTTCAGTCATGAAAAGACGTTCTCAAAGTTAAATGAGTCATATTTTTGGCTAGGGATGAGAGCAGACGTCAAAATATTCGTGGACAGATGCAAAATTTGTCAGCATTCAAAAGGGAAGAGGCATAATGCAGGCTTATATCAACCGTTACCCATAGCTGACAGATCATGGGATGCGGTAAACATGGACTTCATATTGGGGCTGCCAAGAACACAAAGTGGGTTTGATTCAATCTTTGTGGTAGTGGATAGATTTTCTAAGATGGCACACTTCATACCGTATCAGAAAACCAGTGACGCAGCTCACATTGCGAATCTTTTTTTCAAAGAAGTCATTCGACTTCACGACTTACCAAGGAGCATAGTTTCGGATCGAGACACCAAGTTCATGGGACACTTCTGGAGAACCTTATGGAAAAAGATGGGAACAAACTTGTCATTCAGTTCAGCTTATCATCCTCTGATGGATGGACAGACAAAAGTTGTCAACAAAAGTTTGGGATACTTGTTGAGGAGTTTAGTGACTGAACATCATAGTCAGTGGGACAACATTCTACCACAGGAGGAATTTTCTTATAATGATTCAACCAACAGAACCATAGGGCAGAATCCGTTCCAAATTATTTATGGGACACAACCAAGAGGATTTTCTGAACTGAGGGATTCAGAACGGGATGAGATAAGAAGTGCTAGTGCAGAGGATTTTGCCGAAGCAATGAAGGAACTTCACATCCAGGTGAAGGAGCGATTGAAAAACTTGAGCAAAGAGTATAAGCGCAAAGCAGATCAACATAGGAGACAACTTCAATTTGAGGTTGGTGATTTGATTCTGGCACATCTGAGGAAGCAAATATTCCGGAAGGGGACATATAACAAACTGAAGATGAAGAATATTGGACCATGTAAGGTCTTGAAGAAATTTGGGGAAAATGATTATGAGATTGAATTACCCGATGGGATCAAAATTTCTCCAATATTCAACATCTCAGATTTGTACCCTTACAAAGTTGAGGAAGCAGAAACAGGTAATGAACAACTAGAAGCTCAGTGGACTAAATAGATGCCAGTTGCAGAGAAACCACAGATGGAAAGCATAATGGACAAAAGAGTTAGCAAAAGGAACAGAAGAAGGGAATACTTTGAATACTTGGTCAAGTGGAAGGGACATCTAGTTGAAGATGTCAGCTGGGAAAATGAAACAAAAATCCAGAAGCATGGACAGGAGCCCATGAAAATTTTCAAGCAAGGGAGTATGATGCAGGAGCATTGCCAACAACAAGAAAGCGTGGAACAAACACCAATGCATTTTGGCACATGATGAATTGTTTGAATTTTTTTGAAGTTTTATACACCAAACATAAATGAAACAATTAAGAAAGGGCGTACTTATAGATTGTAATCAGACCTTGAGCGTCCCTCTCTCGTCTAAAGGACTAAGAGACATTTATGTTAGTAAATGTAAGTAGGTAGCTTTGAATTCTTAGATTAGACAGTTTTAGGAGCCGAAGGTAAAAAGGATATAGACACCCTCATATTGTATCATTTGTAACATTAGAAAGATTAGCATGATCAATAGAGCATAGAGAAGAACAAGCAGAGAGTTGTGTAGAAGAACCCATGTACAAAAGTTCTGGATTAATACAGACATCTTTAGTTCAGACTCATGGTGTCCAACTGTTTTCTGTGTTGTACATGTTGATTGATATATGCTTGTTTACTCTCCGTTATGCATTTTCTTTGATGTGTGAATGTATGATTTCATATTTAATGTCTGAAATCTGAAGAGAGAGAGAGTAAGGAATGAGTTTCAATTGTTTCTATGTTTGAGCAAGAGTTTTCCTACAAGGAGTGCAGTGAAATTGTCCGCAAGGTGTGCATTGATAGAAGTAAGAGTTTGTCTCTACAAGCTCAGGAGGGATAACATTGTTCTCATTCTCGCAGAAGTGCAAGTTAAGCACAGGAGCCGTGCCAGGTGTCCACAGGCCGAATAGATTCTCAGAGTTTACAACCTGTGGGAAGAATTGAAAGATTGTTGCTGCAGAAAGAGTGCACAGAGTCTAAGAATTCAAAATACTTGGAGTGTATTTGAAGAAGTGTCGCAAGGAGTGGGCATAGGAATTTTCTCCAAAGAACTTGAGGATTTTTCAATTAAGCTCAGAAGGGATAGAGTCTTCGAAGTTGTCAAAGAGAAGCTCAAGAGGGACATTGCCTTGAACTATTGGAAGGAGGTGTCGCAAAGTTGTTTTGCAGGAGGACAAGATCCGTAAGGGAATACCGTGTTCACTTCGCAAGAATCGTCAAGGAGGCATTGGATGGTCGGAATTCTCCATGGAGAGTTCGCGAAGTCCTGAGATTCGTCGGATCATGCAGAGGAGTAGGGGAGTTACGGTTTAAAACCTTTGCATCAAGATTCATGAGGTTGCGCAATCCGAAGTCGTGAAACCGCGAAGAATCTGAGCCATCCGTTAGAAGGAGGACACGTGTCACGAGATCACCCATATTGGGGATTCAGACATCGAAGGTCAGAAAGGGAAGTCCTTCAACTTCACGAGTGGCGAAGTCATGAAGAGTATTAGGACCGTCCATCTGAGAGTGGACAGGTGGCATACTCACCGACATAGAGGTCAGACCTTCATTGACCAATTCGGGGTTTTGTGGTTGAAGAGCTGAAAGCTCAGCATCAAGATTCGCGAAGCCGCGAAGTCCAAACTCCAAAAAGGCGGGAAGTTCTGTTGTGGGATCCACACAGACAACGTGTCAGAATTTTGGCATTTAGGCATATTGGTGGATAGGAAGTCGAGAATTTTGTCCCGAAAGTCCCAAAGTCGCGAGAGAATTGCAGTCATCCATTTGAGGAGGACAGGTGGCAGAGGTCGAGGGATCTCGCTAACTCGAAGGATATCCAGGTGAGAGCCCAAAAATTGGGTGCTCCAAGTCACGAGTGGATAAATCGCGAGCAACGAGGATAGCCATTGGATCAAGAGAACGGGAGGACCATTGGATCAGGAATGCCATCGACTATCCTGCATTCGGGGGTTTGGAGGTTGAAAGGAGTTGATTTCGACATCAGAAGTTGCGAAGTGATAAAAGCCAGGCACGAGAGGCACGTGGAAGAACCACAAGGTGGGCCCAGGAAATAGACAGTTGGAACGAGAGTTCAACCCTTCGACTCACGAAGTTGCGAGTAGAGAGAACACGAGAAGAAAGGTCAACATCGCTTCTCAGGGTTTCATGAAGGGGAGGTGCCAAGGTTGGACACTTGAACTCGCGAAGCGACGAATAACGAAAAGTGCTAGCGCTTAGCGTACCCGACAGTCGAGCAAGGAAGGTGCTGACAGAGGAAGAGCCATACTCGTATCGGCATTTCGGGTATCGCGAGATTGGAAAAGAAGAGTTGGGAGCCTCGACTCACGAAATCGCGAGATTGCGAGTTGTGACAAGCACCTTTGGAATTGGGCCTTGGTCACAATGAAGACAGAGATCATTTATTTGGGATTTGTTACTTCTGCAGATAAGTTGAGGATGGATCCAGATAAGGTGGAGGTAATTAAGAATTGGCCATCACCAAAGAGTATA
>SNQJ01S0179709.1:0-19497 GCA_010110895.2 Picea sitchensis | reverse complement strand
AGCGTCAGAAGTCACTCCTGGATTGCTTGCAGGAGCAGAGCCCGACACCCATCAGATTAATGTCATGGTTTGTTTTAAATGGTGATCGAATGGGGGTAAAGACTCGAGGAAATATCATTCTAACTCAGGGACTGAGTCTGGTATGTAAAGAACGAAGGAGGTCTGGAATCCCAACTTCAACCAGTGGGTTGATTTAAAGTTGAACAGGTGGAACACTTAGGAGAAAGTGAACAAACAGCTTTGGGCATCAGGCTTGCAGCGGTTTGTAGGGGAAAAACTCTAAAAGAAGGATCCTCCTGGTTTAGGGCTTCAAGAAACTGAAAGAAGACTTGACTGGATCCTCCAATTCCAAGTCATTCAGTGTTAAAGAAATCACAGAAACTGATTAGAGGCTCCGTAACTATTACAGTGATCCATTACAACATCATCCTATAATAGCTACAGCTCGACTGGATCCTCCAATTCTGAGATGCTCTGACACAGTGTACAAAAAGATATGAAAGAAACTGGCATCCATAAGGCAAGAAGTCTCCAAAGCTCATACATAACCAGAACAACAATGCTTCATTAAAACTTTACAGCCGGGAGCTCTGCTCAACCATCGATACCTTCAAAAAATGGCAGAAATGCCTACATATACTTGGAACAAAAACACTGGAAGCTCAATCGAGACATCGCCTTGAAGACATTACGTCTTCACATTTACTGCGCATGCAGTCTCTGGACACTCGTGAACTTCAGTCAGATGAAATCGCGTTCCAAAGGACCTGTGAATGAATTGACAAGCTTACAGTCATTTCTGGGCTTTCCATTTATGGAGGAAACGATGTTCAACCACCATTAACTACTGCAATAACTGCTTCACTGAGATCGGGAAAGACCCGGTCGACTTTTTATCAACAGGACATGGAGGCCTTCATGATGACTGGGAGACTTGACACAAAGTGATGGACGGATGGTGACCAGGCAGGGGTAGTTTGACACGCTCGATGTAGATATGGGATGAGGAGAGGCCACGTGGACGGATGGGAAGAGGGAAAATGATAGGGAAAATGTACGTGGCAGGATTCACGAGCTTTGAAGTGCACTAGCCGGGTGGACAAGACATAGGGGCCGAGAAGAGAATATGACTTGTCATGACATGGGGATGGACGTGGCAGCAAGGAAGCATGTGATGAGGTTTCGGGCTTTCAGGGATTCGGGATTCGTGAGTTTGAAGTGCTCCTTGCCTCCGGGATCCCTGATATCTCGATGTGCGATGAGCTCCTCCTCCTGGGAGCTAGCCCCTACCGGCTGGACCATAGTCCATATGACCTGTCCCAAGTGTGACCGCGGTCCAACTTTCCATCTGGTTTTCGGTGTTCTTGACGACACGATGTTTGTGTCCACGAAACTTGCGATTCCCCGAAACCCGATGGCTCATGGCCGTTGACTTGTCGACGGTCCACTCCTTGGTGCAAAGCCTGCCACCTGTTTTCCACTATTGAAAGTTGCTCCCGACATCGGGAAATCGGGTATCGGGATATCGCGATTCCCGCTGTCATGTGCATGGGAATTTCAGCTCCCCGATCCCTGACTCTGCAGGATCTCAGCCACGTGCCTCTGCTGACATACGGCTCTGATTCGGTCGGGAAATTGCGTATCGCAATTCACTTATGTAAGAGTTCCCTGCCTCCAGAAACTTCTATCCTCTGATGGACTGAAATCCCAACTCTCCTTCTGATGTCTGATGCGTTTCCTGCCAAGATCAATGGCTAGGATCCCATCGGTCTTTCGAGACTCGAAAGGTCTCGGCCCTCTTACCCTTTAAAATCCCGATACCACAATTGTTACTAACAGGCGGCTCCAACATAGGCTCCAACTAGGGATCCTGTTTTCCTATAAGACGGGAAGAATAGTAGACCACATGCCGATATTGGGTAAATGGAGTCAATGGCTTTAATCCAACGAAAAGTTCCTCAGAACAGGATGTCGAAGGGGAAAAGGACTTCGTTTTTTACCTTTGAAAATATTTTCAAAACTCAAATACTTTTTAAACTTAGTTGTAGTCCCTTTCACAACTTTCTCCTTCCCGTCACTGAATTCAGGTCTGACTTAAGACAATCAAAAGAGTTCTAGGAGACCCAATAGATCTTGTGGCTAGTAGCTTGCATCAAAATAAGAAGATTATATGTTTTTAATCAGGAAGCCCTGTCTGAACATGGGATGAAGATCAAGTTTTAAAAAAGCATTGGTTACCAGAGTAGAGTGATATTCATGTATAAAAGCCTTACATATATCTCAGATATTGCTTCACTGCCAGCGAGCCTGTTCATTACCCCGTTAAAGTTATCTGACCCCTTTTACTGAATTTCCTTTCACCACTTCGAAATATATTTGTGCATTTAAATGCTGAGATGAGGGCAATCATTTCTGAATTTCCTTTCATCATCTCCTAGACTAGATGGGGGCAATCATTTCTGAATTTCCTTTCACCACCTGTCTTATAATTTTCTTTTTTAGAGCGCGAAGATGGGGGCAATCAGTTTGTATCAGGGCTAATATCTGTGTAATATTTTTCATTTATAGGTATTTCAACTTACTTTGATTACTCGGTACCAACTCTCCCTTAACTTTCACAACACCTTCGTTCACTGGGAGAAAGGGAAAAACAACTTTTTAGGGTATTCTATTTGAGAAAGCCTCAATCCTTCGAAAGTGTTGAAAGACCAAGGAAAGTCAGGATCACTTTAAGCGTCCCTTTGTTTAGCAAGGGATTGAGGATTTGTGAAGACCTGCTTTATTTCCACAATCTTCTTTGAAGCTCTCGAGGTTGAACCATAATCTCTTCTCCCTACGTATGCAAAAATGGAAAGATGTTGACTTTTTAAAGGGTATACCTGAAAACAAAAAGGATGACAAATAGAGATTTATGGACTGAAAAACAGAGGTCAAAAATCAAAACTAACTCTTGAAAAAAAAAATCGGGGGCGCTTTACTTTCACTGACTGCTTTAATTTGAGTGACTTGTTTATTTTGTCTTATTCTTTCGTAAACGATTAAACATGGAAACATTCTCTTATTTATTAGTTTTAGATGATGTTGCTACCTGAATGAGGTTATCTTTGTTTTCTTTGATAGCCCTTCAGAACAAGTCTTTTAGGAAATCTCACCTTTACCTTATCATTTTAATTTCTTTGCAAAATATCAAAAACCTTTAAGCCAATTTATTTCTAACACCCAACTTTCAGTTTACTTCTCCTGCTTGTTTTGTTTGCAGTTGGAATCCTGTAAAAGGAAAATACGAAGGTTATCGAGGCTATCTGAAAGGTGTTGAAAATTCACGAAAGAAAATCAAAATAACAAGCGAAATGAAAAATATGTATACATAAGTAAAAACTCTATATATGAATATACAAATCTAAAATTAAATGAAATTTGTTTTTATTTATTTATCTATATTATTATTATTATTTTTGGGCAACTGTTTATTTCATATAATGCTTCAGATAACGCCCATTGACAGGGGCGTTGAGGATTTCACCGTCTAGATTTTCCAGTAGGAAAGAATTTTTTCCTTCTAGAGTCAAGACTCTGAATGGCCCATACTAGAGGTGATCAAATTTACCATGTTTTGTTGCTTCTTCCCTCCTTGCATCACACCTTAATACTAAATCACCTGGGAGGAAATCTATGTCCTTTTCCCTAGAGTCGAATAATGCCTTCATGTCATCTTGATACTTCTACAACCTTTCATCCATTTCAACCCTATATTGTTGAACCTCGATTAACTAATTTGTCCTCCTGGTGACATGATTTGGTTCTTCTTTCTAATCTTGCCACAATTTCATCACGGGGAGTGCTAAATTTATAGGTAACACCGCATCTGTCCCATATACCATCTGAAAAGGAGACATGCCAATAGACTTTTTAGTGCCTATGCAATTTTCCCACAAAGTGTATTTTAAATGTATATGCCAAGACTTTTTTTTTTCATCCAACACTTTCTTAATTATATTGATCAGGCTCTTGTTAGACGACTCGACCAGTCCATTTCCTTGGGGGTAGTATGCTGTAGAATGGCCAAGGATGATATTATACTTTTGGTAGAAGCTGATCATAGCCATAGATTTGAAATCCTGGGCATTATCCATGATTATCTTTCAGGGGCAGCCAAATCTTGACAAGATATTGTCTTCTAAGAAATCTATTACCACCGAGTTAGTTGCACTTTTAGTTTGAATAGCTTTGACCCACTACCAAGTAGTCTGTGGAAGTTAAGATCCACTTGTGTTGGGTGCTAGAATGTGGATTAATCTCTCCTATAAAATCTAGCCCCCATTGTTGAAAAGGGGCTTCAGTTTTGACCGGAACTAAAGGTAGCGCCATGAGTTTTTGTTTACCTGCAAATAGCTGACAAGGGCTACAGGCTCAGACCTTGGCGTTAACGTCTGAAAAGAGTTTTAGCCAGTAATACCCAGCCCTCAAAATTTTGTAAGCTGTGGCCCTCCAAGCATGATGTCCTCCACAAACTCCTTCATTAAATTCACTTATAACCCTTTCCATTTCCGATTCGACTAAGCAGACTAACAAGAAACCGAGCGGGTCTTTCTAATATAGTTGATTTTTGACAATACAATACTTACCTGCATGAAGCTTTAGAGTCTTGGCTTTTGATGGTGATAGTTCACTCGGCCATTTTAGAGTCAGTAGGTAGGATACTATGTTTCTGTACCATTCTGATGATACAAACTTCTCCTCGATCTTAATTGTACTTGTTGGTTCATCAAGCTCGTTTACGTTCATATTTTCCTCATATCCTTGTAGGCAGTTTATATCGAGAGCTCTGAGATTTGATTCAACCAAAAGTTTGGCCAGACCTTGTCCTTTTATCAATTTAGTAGGTTTGATTTCTAGGTCAAATTCTTGAATCTTGGCCATCCATCGTCCTCTTTTCCCTTCATTGTCTGGTTGTACCAAAATATCTTTCACAGAACTGGTCGGTATGTATGCAATGATCTTGGAGTGTAATACATATGTTCTGAATGCCTTCAGTGCTTTTACCATGCTGCACACTTGTTTCTCTATTACATCATATTTAAGATCTACGTCTCTGAGGCTCTTGCTGAAAAAAGTGATCGACTATTCAAAACCCTCTTCGTTCTTTTGGAGGAGCACCGTAGCAATCGTGTGTTCGGAGGAAAATGAGAAAATAAGAAAGTCTTTCAAATAATCGGGACTTGCCAATACAGGTGCCTCAGCTATGAATTTCTTAATGTGTGTGAATGATTCTTTGGCCTCTGTTGTCCACTTTACTTCACTGTTCTTTTTCAGCATATCTGTGATCAATTTTACAATTTCAGTGAAATTTGGGATAAATCAACGTAAAAAAATTGTTTTTCCTAAGAAAGATTGAATTTCTTTTACATTTCTAGGAATGCTTATAGTGTCTATCGCTTCAACCCTCTTAGGATCAATCTTAATTCCATCCTTGGATACAACATGACCTAATAATTTACCCTCTTACATGGCAAAGTGTGATTTCTTGGGGTTTAGGGATAGACCAAACCTGCGGCATTTTTCGAATGTTTGTTTAAGATGTATCAGATGCTCTTCGTCGGATTTGGAGAAAACTATTAAATCATTGAGATATATGACTATGAAATTATCCCTCTCTCCAATGAAAGAAACATCCATAGCACGTTGGAACATGGCTCCTGCATTCATCAAACCGAAAGGCATTTTATTATACATGAACATACCCCAAGGAGTAGTAAAAGTTGTTTTTTCTTTATCTTGTTCATTCATGGCAATTTGATTATATCCAAAGAAATCGTCAATCATAGAAATTCTATTCACCCCAACTACCCTTTCTATCACATGATCCATTTTAGGCAGCGGATAGTTGTCTTTAAGAGAGGACTTATTTAAATTTATGAAATCCACGCACAGTCTAATTTCTCCACACTTTTTTCTGACTGGGACCAAATTTTCCACCCAGTCAGAATATCTCAGAGGTACTATAATTTTCACCTCCAAAAGGTTCTTCAGTTCTCTCTCGACCACAGGTAATAAAATGGAATTGATCTGCCTAAGATTTTGTCTAAAAGGTTTGACCCTGGGCTTTAAAGGTATCTTATGATCGATTATGGAAGTGTGTCTAAAAGGTTTGACCCTGGGCTTTAAAGGTATCTTATGATCGATGATGATAGGTTATTAACTCATCGTAAGACTAGGCGAAAACATCTTTAAACTATCTGAGTAGGTCCTTATATTTGTCCTTTGTTTCAGGGGGAGGATTTTAGATATTTTAACCATCCTATATTCTTCTTTGGTTCCTATGTCACAGTCCTCAACCTCTTCTGGTTGAGGTTGTAAGGTGGATTTTAAATGTATGTCGTTTTGATCAAACAGTCTTTCCAGAGGGATCAGTCCCTTCGGAATCTGGTTATTTTTTAGGACCAACATACGATGATTTGTGATTTTGTCTTGGAAAGATTGAGGGTCCTCCCCTTCTTGCATGATCCATATCTGGTCATTCTGATTTTCTTGATCTGCGTGAGTTTCAGAAAATTCACCTACTGCTTCAAGAAACTTCTTAATTTGTTCATCGTCCTCAAAAACCTGCCAGTGCTGGATATTATCTGGTATAGATGGTCTGTGTCTTATCTCTATGTGATACTTCAATTTAAAGGTTGTAGGAGGAGAGAAAGTCGAAGCTTCTTTAGCTAATACATCAGCATGTAAGTTTTCTGCGCATGGGATGAAGTGGACATTTATAGATGAGAAAAAGTTTTCCATCAGATCCCAGGCACAATTTCTGTATGATCTTAATCTGGGGTGCTTGGCTTGGTATTGTCGATTTACTTGTTTGACTATTAACTCTGCATCTACGTATACCTCCAGGTTATTTATTTTTAGCTTCCTAGCAGCCTCTAATCCTAGGACCAAGGCTTCGTATTCACATACATTGTTAGTATAATCTATATCCCATTGTAGTCTGTAAGAAAAACGAACAACAGACTTTTCTTCAAGAGCCACAAAAAGCACTCCTGCACCAGCCCCTTCGCGAGATGAGGCACTGTCAAAAAAAAAATTCCAGATACTGGTACTACACATATCCTCGGTCATGTAACCTGACTCTTCATTTTCTATGTCTTTTTCCTCTGTGCCACCATCTAAATTGTCGTCAAAAGACAAGATACAATTTCCTAAATCTTGGTCTGCAATGTAAATAGGGAAATTGTTCAGATTTTGAGGGTCGCTTACTGTATATGCTAACCTCGTCTCCCTATACAACCGAGTAAATTGCCCACCAAACAAAGGAATTGTGGTGAATGTCATATCTAGTTGAAGAGAACCCCCCATCTTGGGTCCCCATGACCTAGACAATAGTAAGCCATACTTGGGGGGAATATCGGCAATAACCACATCCATCAAGATACTCTTAACTAGGACCTGTGCCAGGGTGACTGCTAAATCCTTTATCATTCCCATACACTTAACTCTTCTCGAGTCAAAAGAGTAAAGGTCTCTGTAAGGTCCGGTGATCTGGAGACCCAATTTGTCCATAATAATTTTAGGCATCACGTTGTGGGAGGCTCCAGAGTCTAGCATGAAATTATGTAGTAGTTGATCATATACATTTAAGGTGATATAAAAGGGAGCAATAGAGTCTTTTTCCCATTCAAAATGTGGACCAAAAGTGATGTTAGGTTTATCATCTTCCAGGTTCAAAATGTCATATTGGATTTCTGGCTCTGAAACACCTATCACTTTGGTAATCTGCTTTCGATAAACTGGGTTTTTTGCTAACTCTACCAGAGGAATTGGTATTTTAATATTATTTATCTCATTTTCAAAACTGAAAGATCTGCTTACCTTGTCGTCTGTTTCTCTAGTTGGGACTTCTGAATCCTTCTTTTCCAACTTATTTTTCTGGACCGCTTTATTACTCATAGTCTTGGTTGAAGGTGCAATTGTATTAGCTATTTCGGTTCCTTGTGTTTGGGTCTCAACTTTTCCCACTTTGGATTCTTGTGTGTTTACTACTTTTTCTTTGTTGTTAGGTAATAGGGCTTCTTCCAGAGTAGGCTCATAAGTTTGACCTCTTGGGAGAATTTTCTTAGGTTGAGTAGTTGAAATGGGCTTACTCTTAGATCTCAAATTATACTTATGTTGAACCTCGACCATTATCATTTCGGTTTCTTCTTGAGAGATACAAAGGTCAGTATGATCTCTTTCTTCACCCTTAACCGATAATTGTTGAGTGTTTAGAGACTTTTCATAATCTTCTCTAGTCAGATATGGTTGTGTGCAGTCATCACCAAAGTTCATGACATCATTATCTGAATCTCTAAAATATTGGAGATCATTTGCTCCTATAAAATTTTCGTTCTTTAGGGGAGTTTGTATTTTTTGATCTTCACTTTTTATCTGTCTTTGCTGGTTTGGGGGGTTGGGATTCCTCTTGAAATCCTTTTTGGCGAAAGAATCGGCTTTGGCCCATTCTAGTTCCATTATGGATATTTTATTAGACAGCTCCTTAATTACCCTAGCCATATCGTCCACTTTGTCATCTGTGTATCTATTAGACCCTGATGGCCCTACTTGTTCTCTAAAGCATCTAGTTTCTCGATTTCCCGTTTCTACTTTAGATTTTAACTTACCAGAAGCCATCATATTTGACTCAATTTCTATAGCATCATCTTGCATTCGGTTTAGAGTATCTCCCCTTCTTTCCCATAAAAGAAGTGCAAAATCTGGTTCGAAAGCCCCCGCGAAAGTTACTTTGGTTGGGGGTTGGGACGGTTTAACCTCGACTGGGATTTTGTTATACAGCTTATTCAATCTCAGAATAAAATCCATAACTATTTCTAAATTCGTTTTTCTTAAAGACCCAAACTCAGTTAAATAATATAGGTGGTCCTTTCTTTCACCCCATTGTCTAAGGAAAGCATCTTCCAAGGCGTCATAGGACAATATAGATCCTAAAGGTAAACTCTGAAACCAAGTTCGGACCTGACCTTCAAAGGTTTGGAAGAGAAGCCTCGAATACACATCTTCATGTTCGAGGCCTAGGATGTCTACGAATTGGTCAAAGAAATTTATGTGTTCGGCTGCACTTAGATCTCCTTCCCCGGTGAATTTTGGCAAATTTTTTATATAATTTTTGGGAAGGTCATGTAGAGGAGCAGGAAATACCAAGGGAGCATATCTTGCTGCCACTTTAGAAAACAACCTGGGAGGGGGAGAAGGCCCTTGGCCTCCAGGTCCTCCCCCAGGATCACATCCACCTCCTCCTCCGGTGGTTTCCATCGTTATTAGTGGAAAGATGTAAAGTGGGTTTTGGAAAATAAAAGTGAATCTTTACTTTCTTCGCGGGGTGAAAAATCCGAGGATGACTGGTAAGGGATGCGAGGGCTTGGATCTTCGGACTTATAAGAGATGTAGTCAGGGGAGACAATGGGTGTGGAAGCTAGATGTGTGAAATATTCTTCGAGACCGTATGAGGTCACAAAATTCAGCTAAAGAGTCGATGATATATCGACAATAGATAAATTTTCTGCAGTACTTTTTCCTTTATGGTCTACGGGGGTTATCAGACGGGTTTCGCTTCTAACTTCAGAGTAGTTTGATGTTATATCCTTAGTGTCAAAGAGAGGGTTGCGTGAATTCAAAGGTTCAAAAGAACTTTTGGTCTTCAGTTGTGGGTATTTAGGATGATAGACTATAGGGGTTGGCTTAAGAGAGCCTCTTGCCTTTAAAATATTCTCAGGATCGGTAACAGGTGTGGTCTGTTTACCATCCGGGTTTTTCCTGGTATTCCTTCATCTGGATGCCAGCTTATTAATCATGGAGTTTCCAAGCAAAATATTGGAAATCCTTTAAAAGGTGTGCACTCTTTGTTCACTATCAAAGGGTGGCACTTTCAAAGAAATAAATGTCGTTTTCCCAGGGAAAAATATTTCGTAACTTCAGTCCCCGGTAGCGGCGCCAAAAAGATGTTGTTCCAGAGTCTGTATTTAAGGCTTAGAAGTACAGTGTCTAGGCATCTGAAAGTGAGTAAGGGGTAGAGAAGGAAGAAACATCAACCTTCGGCAAGGGAAGCTAGGGATGATTTCTGGGTTGGCATTGTCTAGCTTCCAACTGTTCCTGGATGTTTATATCCCGTTCAATCCCTGCCCATGAACGTTCAAGTTCAACCCGTGTAGTGGCTATTTTAAGAATAGTATCAAAAATATTTAAGGAAATATGTGTTTGATCTGATAATCTGGATTCAATAATAGGTTTTCTTGTTACAGGGATAGTCATAGAGGAACAAAATGATAAGAAAAACTTGGGAGAATTTTAGGCGTTGTCTCAATTTCGGTCGTATAAAAGAGAGTTTACAGTTCTAGGAGTGAAAATAAGGTGCAAACCAAAGGCCCTTTCCTGTAACTGAGTTATATTTTAATAAAGATGTATGAGGTGGGAGAAAACATTAAGTTGTCTATCGTGTAAGGCTCCTATCAAGGGAGAATATCACTTATAAATGGAAGAAGAAAAAGGTAAAGAAATAACCCGATGAAGCATAAAATATATATAGAATTCTAAAGTGTTGAATGGTCTTATACCTACTGATAGTTGGTACAGAGGAAAAATAGTAAACAATATAGAAAACCAGAATTCATTCACTATAGTAGAGGTTGTACTAAACTATAGCGAAGCATTCATCAGATACAAATATGAAATGAAACGAAATATGAGATACAAGGAAACAAACTCATAACACATTCATGACGGAATTGAGAATCTTTGGATTTTCTTTTATATTAACTCTCAAAATAGAAAATTTCTATTACAATCGACACAAAAAGGTACAACCCTTTTTCTTTCTTTCTATGGTATATTTATACAGTTTTACATAAGATGGAATCTCAATCGTCACAATATTTTCAGTTACGATAAGAAGGAGAGAAATCGTTCCATTTCTTCATCTCTGTCTTTATTTGGTACCAGAAGCTTGCCTTCTCACATGCTCGATACAAGTGACACATCTTTCCACTAGCCAAGATATCAACCTTGACAGTTCTACTTGACAATTGGCCTCAAAAGAGTAACAATCTCGGGCTAATTATGGCAACCTTTCTTCCATCTGTTGGTCTATGATGTCAATGGCGCATAATTGCACACTTGGTTTAATGATACATTCATCTATTTGCACTATGTTTGCATAGTTACTTGTGAGATTTCGGTCAAATCTCTTTCTTCTTTTTCATTTATATCAAGAGACATTTTCGCTATATTCATTGGACTCAATGTCTCAACATTGCCTTCGTTATCAATACTTAACAGAGTACCATCTATAGAACCAAAAGATTCTTCAAAGGATTTCATTACCTTCTTGGCTTGCAGTTTACCTTCTGATATACTATGCTCCCATTCTTTCAATAAAATATTTCCTCTGGTCTTCTCCGAAATGGAAAACCTAGGAGTACTTCCCGATTCCCTATTGTTTGTAGCTGCTCCAGCTTCCTGAAAAGTGACCTGAGCTGCTCCATCTTCCCTTTCTCTGACAGATAAATTTTCCAATACTTCATCAATGAGTAAGCAGTTGTCCCAAATTATCTCTACCTTGCTGAGTAAACTTCACTGGGCTGCAGAAACCCTGCTCTGAATTTCCATCGCCTAGGACTAGAACATCCCAATATCTATAACTTTACTTTTGGTGATTTCCACTCTAGTATGTAGTTGTTCAATCAAGTATTTTTGCTAGCCCGCCTGCATCTAACCATTATGAACCACCAGCTCTGCTTGTTCGAACTTAGTTTTGAGCATCTCTATCTCCTTTTTATCGGCCAACTTTGATTGTTCTATTCCTGTGCTCACCTGGTCCTTGATACCCTCCTTTGTTGTGGCTAATCTAGATTCTAAGGTTTTGATGGGGCGATTTTTTCGCTTCAGCTGATTTTTCAAAATACTGACTGAAAATTGGTTTGTTGTAGCATATGGCCCTAAGGTCCCGACTATTTCTGTAGCAAACTCATCTTTCTTCTTATCTTTCCCATCGGTCAACACTTTGTACTTCTTGTCTATCGATCCCCCTTCCTGATAGAATTCTCTTTTTACCATAGCCTTTCTCTTCTTATCGAAAAAAAACTCATTTGGAGGGAGCTCTTCCACCCTTATAGGTCTCAATTCTTCATTTAAAATCCACCCTGCATCTATGATTCCCTGAGTTGACTGCAAGGGAGTAATGGAGGTGATGTGGTCTCCTATTTGCTTAGCTGGCTGCCCTGGAGTAGTGACTGGAGACTGCTTTTTTGGCGACTCGGGAGTCTTTATCTCAGTTTTCGAACTCCTGGTTTTCTCTTCCCTGTCTTGGTGTTTTTCTTGGCTGGGCGTCGCATCTTTGGAGCCTTCGGCTTCTTTTTGTTTCTCCTCTGCTGTACTTGGAGTTTCACCCCACAATACTGCGGGAAGACAACTGCGTTGATGTTCTTGGAATTTTAGAACATTGGCCCTCTCTTCGGGTGCTAGGGCGTGTATCCGAGCCAAAATTTTGGCATAAGATCTTGCACCTCGGAAAAAATCATCCTAGGGAGAATTCTCGTGTTTGAACCTTTTGAGTCCGCAACTGGCCAAGTGATTACTTACGACCCTTTATGGATCATGCTTTTTGAATTCAATATGAACCAATTGTAGGTATTCTAGGGCTGCTGCCTCATCTTTAGCATGCCCAAAATCTAATAAAGAATATGATTTTAAATGAACAGGAAAAGGTGGCCATACCTTCTCTGAATATCCCTTAAGCTACTTGCTTATGCCACCGATCACAGTTTTCCTAGCAACCTCACAACAAGCCAACTTGTCATGTATGAATAATGGTAATGCATGCAGAGGAACAGAAGCCCCAAAAACCTTGAGATATGAGAATTATGCTTCTACATACCAGTCATCTAGATCGCTCAGATTCATCACTATACTGTCCAAGATCCTGGGTGGCGAATGGCCGAAAATAGTGACATGCAGCGGTACCATTACCCAGTTGAATATTTTGTACACAAAATCTACCGTTTTGTTTTCCCACAGTTTTGAATGGTAGACGTGGATAGGCTCGACCTATGATGGAGTCAAAATCCAACTCATTAAGGGAAAGGGCGTTAGAAAACACACGACATCCATAATGTACACGGACATAAAGAATGAAGCAATCTTTCCGCTCTCCCTCTGTGCCTGATACTCTGTAACTCGACTAGTCAAGCTATCAGACAACATTTTAGCCAAGTCGAAGGAACAACCTTTGGAAACTGAATGTATTAGAGGCACCCACTAAATAAATAAATGTGTGGTGTCCTCTCTTCCGTATAGTCTGCAAGTCATCATAGCTACATATTTGAACTACGGTTCCAAGGAATCTATTGAATATATACCATTACTGTCTTCCTTGAACTTCGCAGGGTGTGAAACCCAATCTCTGATTAAGCTGGACATAGTCTTGTCATATTGCACACATTCCTTCTATTTGAAGCTCTCCAAGAATTCAACATCGTATGTAAGGTCCAACATGGTAGACAACTTGTACATAACCTGTAGTTGTTCGGGTCTGAAAGTCCCAATAGTGACTTTATGTTCATTGATGATGGTTCTGGTTGGTATGTCCACATGGTCTAATTCCCACCGGACCATATCACAGTAAGGGAGCAGTCGTAACCTGGCTGCTACTTTATGCTTTCCAAATTGGACGAAGATCTTATATTTGGTGGTCAGGTCGTCTTTTTCATTGTCACTGGAATCATCAGAATAATCTATCAATTCATACTGTAGAACATCAGAAAAAAATGAACAGGTCCTGACAGAGTTGACACTTCGAGGTGAAGTATCAGTGACATTGTCTGAACCTTGTCCAAAAATCTCAACGTTGGATTTAGACGCTTTTCGCGGGGCCATGGTAGGTGATCCTCCTTTACCTCTTCTATGATAAAAATATGTATACATACATAAATTAATTCACTGAGAAAAGTTTACTCTGCGTAATATAGAAATGAATTTGTGATAACAACTAACAACTCTATATATTCAAAAACTCGGTACTCTTCAAGGGAAGAATGGTCAAATGATGCTTAAATATAAATTTAGCCATAAAAACCCAATCCTTACTTGTCGATTCACCTTGTTTCTAATTAATGCCATAAATTTTGGCGGTTCGAAACGTCAGTTGGTGCAAGGAAAAATTAATACTACCTCATAGACTGCGTATGCATCAAATCATGAGAAATGCTAGATTGTCTCAATTAATTAGGTTTTATCAACGTTAATTAATCTTTCGATACTCGCAACATCATGAGTTTTCGCTTCAACCCTTTGAACCTCTAAGACCCGAGATTGCGATGATTATCTTTAGTTAAAAATGTAATTATTATTAGGCACTTAATTAATTGCGTGATTAACTTCGCGACTCAGAGCTTCGAAGGTATAAATTCCGGGAAGTTTGTATGCTGAGTTGCGAAATCGTGAGATCGCGACTTCGTGACTCGGGGCTTTGACAGTGTAAATTTTAAAGGAAAACACCTTGAGTTGCGAATGTCTGACAGAACTGAACCGTGGCTAAGATTTTTACCTTTGTCATTAACACGGGTTACCAAAACAAGAAATTCGTGGTTTAGACTATCGGGGTTATGACAGTAAGAATTTTGGAGTTAGTAAATGTCGAGACGCGAAACCCCAATGATGCTTAACCATAAATTAGAAAAATTTACTCTCATTACTAACCTAGGTAAAACTTTAAAGTGATTTCACCATTTCGTTGTTCGGGACTTGTGAACTATGTGATCTATAACATCTGACATACGAAATATCGAGGTAACAAAAGGGAAAATCATTTGAACAAAAGGTAGAACTCGCCTTGAGAGTATGATAACCATCGCCGCTCGCATAATGAGACTTCAGAGATTTTGAAACAAAAGAAGGAAAATATGAAAACTGTCTTTCGATTTCGAGCATTAAGATATGAAATTCAAAACGGGCTAAAAAAACAAAGGCGGCTCCAACATGGCCTACACAAATGAAGATTGGGCAGGTTGCGTTAATGATAGAAGAAGTAAAAGTGGAGAAAATTTCTACTTGGGTGAGTATATGGTATCATGGATAAGTAAGATACAATCATCAATATCTTTGTCCACAGTAGAAACAAAATACATTGCAGCAACAACTTTTTGTACTCAAGTTCTTTGGATGAAGCAGATATTGTAGGATATGAAATTAAAGTATGATGAGCCTATTTCAATACTTTGTGACAACACCAACTCCATCAATATTTCAAATAATCTAGTGATGCACTCTAATACAAATCACATTTCGATCAAGCATCACTTCTTACAAGAATAGGCTATAGATAAGAATATCAAGCTAGAGTATGTCAGGATAGAGGAGAAGATTGTTGATATCTTCACCAAACTGATTTCAATGGAACCTTTCGAGTATATGTGATGGAAACTTGGAGTAGTTTCTACCCCACATTGATCCACTCAACATCAATTTTAACTGGACAGGGAGAAAGAGAAACATAAATATAGAAGAGTTCAAGTAAATATTTCTTTTGAATGCTTTTCATATACATCAGAGAGTTACACGAGGAAGCACCATGAAGAGAAATGTCAATAGAGTAGTATATACCTATAGATTGGTGAATCAACCCTAAGAGGAGGTTTACCCTTTTCCATTGATGTCAAAGGGGGGGAGATAAAGACAAAGTCATGGAGATTAAAATAAATAAGCATGTAGACAGGGGGAGCATTGGTCATAATGGGAGCATGAGTATAAGGTTTGGCATGCCTAAGTGTTTCCATCAATTCCAAAGGGGGAGATTGTTGGAAAGTTGGTTTGGACAATTAGTTTTCATTTATGTAAAACCTTCGAGAGTGATCTTTGATATTGATGTCAACCCTTGAATAATTATGGTAGTCTCGATGGTGTGGCTTTTGTACCCAAAGTTCTAACACACCCCATCTACCCAGAACAGGAAGCGCCACTTAAAAATATCCCATGCTCTGATAATAGACTATAGCATACCTAACAATCCCAAGGTCGGGGATGCTACCATAAAACAATCTCTACTCTATTTTTAAACTATAATACACACACACACACACATATAATGAAAATTTTACAGATATAAGCATTCTACTCATACACAGATTCCTATGGAATTAACAACAAAGCATACATGCAACAAACACATGCAATTATCATAAATAGCATACATGCACTGAACACATCATTTGATACTAACACATAAATGATACTTATATTTTAATTGAAGTACACCAAATGCATGCAGACCCTCCATGAACCTTCCAAACATAGACCATGCTTCTCCAAGCTATTAGTAGCGGGTCACCCCTGAGCTGAGAATAAAATCCACCCAAGGTAAAGGAAATCCTAGGCTAGGTTGAGACTACAAAAATATGCACCATGCAACATGAACGATTCCCTCCAAGGAGTCTACTTATGCTCACTGCTCACAGACTCTCATTCCCTACATACCTTTCCTACCCCAAGAATATACACCATCATTGTTCCACCATCCATCAGATACTACACTTCCATTCTAGGGCTTCAGCAACATGACGGATCAAGAGTTCTCAGAGCTCTGTATTTGTTGTTGGACTCACTCCAGGAGAAATCACTTCCCCAACAATATCTCTCTCACATGGAGAGATTTTCTCACAGGCCTGAAAACCTTCTTCTTCAATCCACGAGCCTAACAACCTAGCTCTTCAAAACCAAATGCCTGAAACCTACTTCTTTTTTCCATCTCCTTAGTCAAATGGTTATGAACAACAAAAAAATTGGGTAAGGCAGGGTATGGTCTCAAGAAACTACCAGTGCGCACAAGTTACGGAGGTTCACGATGGCAGCGGGTTCAACAATGGAGAAAAATGTCTAACTATGTGGGGAAATGGGAAAAAGATTCCCAAAACATATGAATTCTCCACATATATTTTCATGCGTCCTGGGTGACACATGGCTCTCTAGGAGCTCACTTATCTCCACTTGGAGCTCATTCCTCTCCCCAAAGTAACTTAGGATAAAAGGTTATGTCCAAACCTTAGCCTTATTGGAGTATATTATAATATTCCTTTGGAGGGAAGCCCTCAAGATTCACCCACTTTCCTATCATCTTATCCCCCTTCCCTTTCCCATCCTAGTGGATCTTAGTCCCCCATTCTTGTTTATCTTGGTCGGTCTACACGTAGGGATGTATTATATTAATGATATGAGTGTTACATATACAAAAATAGGCTCATTGGCCTTTGCATCTAGGCTCACTAGTATAATCAACACATAAGCCTCCTAGCTTCTAAATACTTGGCTCACCAGCCTATACACATCATTAAACATCATAACAAAATCAACAGGGGCTTGGCCTTGGGGTATTACAATCCACTCCCCTTATTTATGCACTATCCTCAGTGTATCATATTTACATATTATAGAAATATTTTCAAAAATATTCAAAATGATATGAGTATACTGCCCGCATAACATCTTCATTCTCCCAAGTTGCATCCTCAAGACTATACTAGGTCCATTGGACCTTTACAAGCCCTATCGGTTGATTCCAGAGTTGTTTGATTTTCTGATCCAGAATTCATACCAGATGCAATTGAAAAGCGCTTTCTTTCTCCACCTGAATCACATTCCAATCAATAACATGATTAACATCAGGTATATATTTATTAAGCAATGATACGTGGTATACATTATGTATAGACATGGATGCAAGAAATGCAATCATATAAGCTACTAGTTCAATCCTCTCTAGAATTTCAAATGGCCCACAATATTTGGCTTCCAAGTTGGAATATTTTCCCAACTTCAAGCAACCTTTGTTGGCCTTCACCTTCAAGAAAACATGATCACCCACTTTAAATTCCTAGTTCTGCCTTTGTTAACATAGATTTTCTACCTATCTTTGACAGCCTTTAAATTATGTTTTATCTTCAACATTTTCTCTTCCATTTCCCTGAGAGAATATTTCCCAATCACCTCTCTCTTTGTCGAGTTGTCCCAAATTATTGGGGTGTTGCATTTTTTTCCATAAAGTGCCTCAAATGGGCTCATCTTCAGTGATGCTTGGTACCCATTGTTGTAGGAAAATTATACCAAGTGTAGATAATCTTCCCATTTAGATGGTTTGTCCATCACATACATATTTAGCATATCCTTTATCATTTGGTTCAACCTTTCTGTTTTCCCATCAAGATCATAAGTTGTGATGAAGTTCAGATTTGTTCTTAACCCTTTGAATAATCCCCTCCAGAACTTTGAGGTAAACTGTGTATCTCTGTCAGACACAATTATCTTGGGTATGCCATGCAAGTGTGATAATTCCCTCATATAAATATCAAAAAAATTGGTTTCCTTGTGAGTAACCTTCATAGGAATGAAATGGTAAGTTGTAGTAAGCTTGTCCACCACGACCATGATAACATCATGCTTCTTTCTTATTCTAGGGAATTTGGTGATGAATTCCATTGTCACCACTTCCCACTTCCACTCAGGAATGGGCAATGGCTTCAACAACCTAGCTGGGTGTCTATGATTAGCCTTGAATTTTTGACACTCCAAATATTTATCAATGTACTCAACAATATCCTTTTTCATGCCTAGCCAATAATATTGTCTCTTTCCTGGTACAACAACCACCATTAACAAATTTCATATTAATGTATATTCAATAATAGAATAATCCTAGCCTTATTATTTTATATATGTATATTAACAAATTATAATTCATCAATTCATATTTGTATGCACTAATAATGCATCATTAGCATGCTCCTAAATCCATTTTCATGTCAATTTCATGTAATATGTATGGTTGTCCAACAAGCCATAAAATAATTTTTCTATAGTAATTGCAACAACCTCTTTCTCTCTGTATCACTTTTCTTTGTTTTTCTTAGAAGTCTTCAATTCTTCCTGGATCTACTGCTATACCTTGTGCCGAAATAATGTGTCCCAAGTAATGGATCTTTTCTTGTTAAAAAGAACACTTACTAAGATTGGAATACAATTGATTTTCCCTTAGCACTTGCAATATCAAGCTTAGGTGATGTTCATGCTCTTCCTCTGACTGAGAATAGACAAGTATGTTTTCTAGGAATACTATGACAAACGTATCCAAATAATTTATGAATATTCCATTCATTAAGCACATAAATACAGTTGGTGCATTGGAAATTCCAAATGGCACCACTACAAATTCATAATTCCCATACCTAATTCTAAAGGCTATCTTATTGATGTATTCTTCCTTGATTGTTACCTAATCGTACCCTGATCTCAAGTCCATCTTTGAAAATATTTTTTCCTCTATTATATGATCAAAGAGATCATCAATTATGGGTAGAGGGTACTTGTTCTTTACAGTGGATTTATTCAGTTGTCAAAATTCAATACACAACCTCAAAGTTCCATATTTCTTTTTGACAAATAGTACTGGTGCTCCCCAAGGTGAAACACTTGGAC
>SNQJ01S0179708.1:5875-22320 GCA_010110895.2 Picea sitchensis | reverse complement strand
GCCCTGTCCCAATGTGTCATCAGTCCATTGCATCAGATCTTCTCCGCTCCAGACAACTTACCATCATACCAACAATACCATACCGCTCCTGCGTCATGACTTCATCCTCCATTATCCCTCCATCTAGGTCCCTACATTTGCAATAAACCAACTTAAGATAAAATCAATAGGTCAATAATGTTAGTAATAAGTTTAGTATAGTTAGGTTTATGTTAGACTAGTTAATAATAAATTAATCATAAATTAATTAATGATTAATAATTGAGTTAGTTGTTAATATTTAGGTTAGTTTGTCAAAATAAACATTAATAAAAAATAAATAAACAAATATAAATTAAAAAGAATTAAAAATGAAATATTACTTAAAACATAAAACTAAAAAACAAAATAAAATATATAACAATTAAAATAAAACAATAATAAAAAATATAATAAAAGCAAAACAAAAACGTAAACAAACATGTAATAAAACATCAAAATCAAAATAATATTAAAAAATAAAAAATAAAAAACAAAAACTAAACTAAAGCCTATCCTAAGTTCTACCCGCCCCCCAACTCCACTCATACTTTTCCCAAATCAAATTAAATCAATGGATATAAAAATTTCCGGACCCCCCCTCGCCATTCGAAGTTTAACGAGAAGGGGGGGTCCGAAATGGTTGTATTTTTTAAAACAACCTTGGAAAGGTGTCAGCTCCACAGGCCACCGGAACCCCCCCTACCCTAAAACCACTTACCACCTCAGGGGGGGTCCGGAATACCACCCTTCCTAAACAAAAACTGCTTTCACAACATTTTGACCAGTCTTCTTCCGAAGCCGATTTCGGGAAAATGAAAACTAATTTTTAAAAACCGAGAGAGGTTTTTATCTATAACGGGATGAAGAACAAAAACCTCTCTCATGTTTTTCAAAGGTTCCATGATAAGGGAGAATCAAAGCCATCTTCAAGGCCCATTTTTTCAGTTTTTCATGTTTCTGTTGCAGTCCCGATTTTGCGGGAGGTGTTTCGGTGAGCTGGAGGTGAATTTGGAGAAACCGAAGGAGGTGTTTGTCCAATGCATGCCCATATACAATTAAATCCTTTCGGTTTTTCCCAGGTGTCATAATTAAAGAGAAACAGATGTCTGAGTGGACCTAAGTTTCGCAGAAATTTGGCTCGTCTTTCATGGTGGACAGTTCCAGATTTTTGGGGATTTGTGGCTATTTTTGGCCGAGGTGGTTAAATCCGACTTACACAAATTGTTGGGGAATATCTCTTATTTATTCATATGATTTTTATGTAAAATGGTTTGATCATTGCACCCAGAAAGGTTGTTCTCTGTAATTTTTTTAGATCCACCAGTAATACAAAGGAATTGATGCACAGGATTCTTGCATTTGGACATTGGTGATGTTTTTCTTGCTATGTTAATGTTTTCTTACTCTATTATCACCTTGTTTTTTAATTCCAACTGTTAAAAGGAAGTTAAAGAATATAATTTACCTTGGGTACTATGTATCTGGCCTTTTATCAGTCCGCATGTTATTCTTCTGATTTTGAGTTAAAGAAATTCTTGAATGCTTCTTTACTTAAATGAACCTCTCACCTATTCTATCTTTCCATCACATTTTATCTTAATCGATCCAATATCTTGGCTATCTCACCCTGTGAAAAATTCCTTTAAAAGATGTTATTTGACCTTAAGTTTTGACACAGACCCCATAGCCCAATGGGATTCTAAAGCAATCATTCAGCCAAACACCTCAAATAAAAAACAAACCCTGTTATGCATAACTAGCCTAATATCCTATTTCAAACAAATCTAAATTTGACAGAGAGATCCCTCTTTGAGTCTCAGAGGGATAGATACCTGACTCGAAGTGGTTTTGATGTTTCCTCTGTGACTGTCTCCACAGCCTTGGGAAAATTACAGAGTGCTAACAGAATGGCGACCATACTGGGGAACTTTCTCCAATAGTACACTTCAAAGTTCCAGATCTGATCACTGACGGTGGACAGTGACCAGACACAAGAAGGTTGAGATCATTCACCTGGCGAATCCAATCTCTAGATCAATTCCAATTCGACGACTCCACTAGAGGAAGAACCTAAAGCATGGCCAAGCAGTCTAGAAAGACAAGGTACTCAAGCTCAAATTGCATTCAAGACATCTTTGGTTTTATCTGCAATTATGTTTTGTCTTATTCTAAGCCCGATCAAAAGTATATTTTTGAAGATTACATTGATCATATACAAAATAGTGAGCCTCAAGAGATCAGATCCCCAATTGTAGATTATGTACATACTCATACACCTGTGCACATCCCAAATGCACCTGTAGAAGTCCTAGTGAGACATAAGCCTCCTTCTTTATCTCCTACTCTTGCTAAAGCTCCGGATGGTTGTAAGCCTTTTTCTTCACCTTCTGTACCTACCAAAATCCCAGACAGATACAAGCCCCTGGATTTGCCTCCTATCCTCCATGACCTCCCTGCCAATTACATCAATAATCTACCCAGGTTTGATGGAGAGAATGTCAATATTACTGTTGAAAAGCATATCCAAGGTCTTGAGGATTTTCTTGATATCTTTGAGGTAGAATATGATGATGTCTGCATCAGAATGTTTTCCCTATCATTGGGAGGTAAAGTCAAGAACTGGTTTAAAAATCTCCCAGCTACAAGCATTAAAAATTTCCATCAGTTTGTGCAAGTTTTCTTAGATCGATGGGTGATCATGAGAAATGTCTTTCTCATCCTAGAAGAGTATGACCATTTGACAAGACAACCAGGGGAAACAATACAACATTTTTCAGCAAGGTTCAATAAGGTATATCATGCAATGCCTGTTGATATAAGGCCACCCCCAGGATCATGTCACTTTCATTTCCCAGATGCCTTCGATCCTAAGATGGCATTCCAATTAAGAGAAAGGAACACTGCAACTCTCGAAGAAATGTAGAACATTGCAGTTGATGTGGAGGCCAACTTGCTGATCAAAAAGTCAAAGGTAAAGAACAAAGAAAAGGAGCAATTGAAGTCATCAGAAGATAAACTGGACATTTTGGCCAGTGCCATGGAAGAGATGATGCAGAGGATCAACATGAAAGATGAGCTTGTTATCCAAAGACATCATGTTCCATTGATTTCAGAGAAAGAAAAGGTCATTGTTCCCAAACATTTTGCTGCTCATCCTTGGTACCATGGTTTGGATAATGATTCTTTCATGTATTCAATTCACAACATAGTAAAAAATGAAGTTCCATCTCAACTTACAGAGGAATAGCCAGCTGATATGATGTGCATGCTGGATGAAATTTCTTACTTGGATAATCTACCCAAGTGCTATCAGTAGGATGATGATCATGACGCTGAAATAGATGTGGACTATTCAAAGGAATCAGTAGCATGTCATTGGCAGGAAGAAGATCAGTTACAACTCAGATATGATAATCAGCCTTTGCACAACAATCATGATAGTGATGAGGAAAATGCAGAAAATCTCAGAGCAAGTGGAAACACTTTGCCCTTATGTTTCTCATCTTTTCAATTTCTGAAAAGAATCTCTAGGCCAGTTGTAAATAGTGAAGACAAAAAAATCTCTAATCAACCAGTTGAAGATGCCATTATTGATATGGAAGTTGATCTAGAAGTGCAGCCCTTGAGCCTTTTTGAAGGTCAAACCTCAGATGAAATCATGAAGCCCGAAACAAGTGATGAGCTGATCCATCTGGATTCATTGCCTCTATGCTTTAATTCATTTCAAATTTTGAGGGGGAATCTTGGTCAGATTCAAGTTGAAAGTCACAATGTAAGCCATGAAGAACCAGTAGAGCCAATGCCACCATTATCTAAAGCATTTTATGATCCTATAGATGATATTATGGATAATGTGTGTTTTCAAAGTCAGTTTTCATTTATCCCCAATGTTTTCAAAAATTGTTATGATATGGATATGATCAGACAATCAGCTACAGGGGTGTGTTAAGCAAAAGCATCATTTCAGAACCCATCAAAAAAGTTGCAGCCATGTCATGAAGTGCATGAGGATGCAAATAGCACAACCCTAGCATCAAATCATGAAGTTGAGTTGGTTAAGTTTGAATATCAAGGAACAGGTCAGTTCTACCTTGATCCTATAACCACCTATATGGATAAATTTTTCACTAGAGAGCCCCAATCTATCCCTAGAATTACTTTGTTCTTTCAGAATTGTCGAGGTCTCTGTTGTAAAGATCAATCATGTTTTTAGCAGTGGCCATTACACTTTGTAGTTTTGAATCTATGGGAAAAAGGTCAGGCTGCCTTTTTGACTGTGCTAACAAGCAGTCAAGCAGCCCACTGGTCTCAACATCTACCTGATTGGCTTCATTGGAATTTTTGTATTATTTGATTTACCATGATTTTCAGCAGTATAGGGTAGGTAGGAGAGCATGAATAAGCTCAACATTCTGAGCATCTCTTTTTCAGCAGTGTTCATTTTGATTTGGTTTTCAGTTGCAAAGATCAAAACAGGTACAGGTTGCAAAATAAGATTTTGGGATTGGCCCAATCAATGGCTGAATGCATATTCAGAGTTGGTTGGTTCTTGACACCTCCCAAAGAGCTTCCATCCCCGGGTGGAGCCACTATTATAACCCTATAATTCATGAAGTATCATCTAATTGTTGGAAATGTTTCACTCACAGGTGTATTTTGGCTTGCAAATAATATTTTACGTTTACGCAAATTAGTAAGGAAAGGAAGGGAAAGGAAAATTCATGATTTTTTATGCTGAGTGGTTTTTCCTAGCCTCATGGTGACAAAAGAAAGGGAATTAGTGCACCAAACCCTCAAAAGGTCATTAATCCTAAGTTATGCCTTATATACTAAATTGCACCTTGGAGATTAAAGAAGCAGCTTAGATGCGATGAGTGCGATCTAGCAATGCGTAAAATCAGCGGATGTGATGGATTAGACCCCCTCGACCATTCGCCTTTAGTTGGGGGTGGGGGTCAAATGAGGAGCAGAGTTTTACGATGGAAGCCTGTCCAGCATTGTCATCGGTGTTGCGTAAATCTCCTCCACTCGCTGGCTTACAACCGTACCGACAATACCATACCTCTCATGCCTCATGACGTCATCCTCCATTATCCCATCGCGATCCCTACATGAATAAACCAACTTAAGATAAAATCAATAGGTCAATAATGTTAGTAATAAGTTTAGTATAGTTAGATTTATGTTAGGCCCGGTTAATAATAATTAATCATAAATTAATTGATGATTAATAATTGAATTAGTTGTTAATATTTAGGTTAGTTTGTCAAAATAAACATTAATATATATATATATATATATATATATATATATATATATATATATATATATATATATATATATATATATATATTAAAAGGGTGAAATGAAATATTACTTAAAACATAAAGGCTAAAAACAAAATAAAGATATATAGCAATTAAAATAAAACAAAGTAATAAAACAATAATAAAATGTAATAATAAGAAAACAAAACAAAGCGTGAAACAAACATGTAATAAGACATTAAAATCAAGAATAATATTAAAAATAAAACTAAATAAAGCCTATCCTAGGTTCTACCCACCCCCCAACTCCATGCATACTTTTCCCAAACAAAATTAAATCATGGGATATACAAAATCCTCCTCCATCTGAGAGTTTTAGGGGGGGGCTCTGAAATGGTTGTATTTCTTAAACCACTCCTGGAAACTTGTCGGCTCCACATTCCAGCAGACCCCCCCCCCCCTAAAACCACTTACCACCTCAAGGGGGGTTTAAGGTAGCTAGAGGGTAGTGGGGGGACCCAGGAAGAGGCCCATAATAATAATATTGAGTCATTTAATGTGGGTGGAATAGGTCACTATATTATTAAATAAAGACCCACTATGGTAGTTAGATATAATAAATGGGTAGTGGAATTATAATAAATGTAAGAGGACTGTAGAGGTTCTACTTCTAGAGATTTCTCCCTGGAATATTTCTTAGGTGATGGTAGCACACTATATAGGGGTTCAAACAATGTAATGAGATATGAAAAGAAATGTGTATTTGGAGTGGTAGCTCAATAGGAGGATGCCCCTCCAAGGGGCAAGTGAGCATGGGAGGATCCCTTCCATAATGGGATCCATTGTATGGTGTTGCCCTACCTCAAGGGTTGATATAATAAGGTGGTGTTTTCTATATTGTTCTTCTATATTGTTCTTCTATATCTGTTGTGGTGATTTTTGTATTGATTATTGTTTTCTTAACAAGTGGTATCAGAGCACTTTTCTTGGGCGGAACATTGTGTACAAAATATTTTTTTTATTTTCAGTTTTTTTCTTAGCTTGAGAAAAAGAGGGGTGTGACATTCTCGAAGTTTTCAGTTTATTTATGTGAAAATTTTTCATAAAAGGGTTGTATATCTGAGTTCCTCTCAGAAAAAAGCCCAAGTTAAAAAAATGGAGTCAGAAGCGGGTCATGAGAATCAAGATATTGAGTTTAAAATCTGTAAATTTTGAGGGTTTTAGGAAGGCGGCGCGATTTTATTATTATTATTTTATGCTTAGTAGTTGGAGACCGAATTTTCCCAATAAAGAGTTACATATCTGAATTCCTCTCCTTAATTTCACCCAATTTCAAAAAAAATCGGCCGAAGCGAGGTCAGGAAGTGAGATTATGAACATTTTAACTTTCCAGTTTTAGGGTTTTCGAGGAAAAACCTATTGATTTTATAGCAAGTAACTTATTGTTCTATTTTTGGGGGTTTTCATAGAAAGATGTATTTTCAATCAGGGAAATTTGAGTAAGCCCTAGTATTGAATCATTCATTAAAGAAGAAAAATCAGCATGGGAAGATACTTGGCCCCATTGGGTAAAATCTCAAATTGCAAATGCGGCCATTTGGTGGAAGTAACGATCCTTAATCCTTCCATCCATTCTCCATCCATCCGTCCGTCCATTCCATCCGTCCGGCTCCGGCTCCTTTCCTTCCATCCATCCGTCCATCCTCCTCCATCCATCCATCCATTCCATTCCATTCCTTCCATCCATCCATCCTCCATCCATCCATTCCCTGTCCATCCATCCGTCATCCATTCCATTCCATCCATCCATCCATTCCTCCTCCATCCATCCATCCGTCCGTCCACCATCCACCCTCCATCCACCATCCCTCCATCATCCTTCCGTCATTCATCCATCCTTCCATCTTCCATCCGTCCATCCATCCTTCCGTCCATCCATCCTTCCATCCTTCCGTCCATCCATCCATCCTCCTCCATCCATCCATTTCCATCCTTCCGTCCATCCATCCATTCCATCCATCCGTCCTCCGTCCATCCATTCCATCCATTCCATTCCATCCATCCATCCATTCCTCCATCCATCCATTCATCCTCCATCCTCCATCCGTCCATCCATCCATTCCTCCTCCATTCCAGTCCATCCATTCCTCCATTCCTTTCCATCCATTCCTCCATCCATCCATCCATCCATCCATCCGTCATCCTTCCGAGATCCATCAGGGCTCATCGTCAAAGATTTCCAATAAAGATAAAATCTGTAAGTTCGGGACAAGTGGTGGCTAAAGGCATAAGGGCCGGAATAATAATGTATATGTGTTGAAAGAGATATAGAGAAGCATGAAATCTAAGAAAATATATGATGAAATCTGGTTATGGCATAGGAGACTTGGACAAGTAAATTTTGACCACTTAATCAGAAGCTCAAAACCTTGAAGGCGATTAAAGATCTTCCAGAAGAATATAAAGGCATAAGTGCGTGTAAAACACACCAAGTAGGAAGCTAATCATGTGCAGTTTAAATCCAAGGCTCCTACTTTATAGGAGAGAGCCTCCCAATTAGTTATATGGATTTATGTGTACTATCAAGACAAGAAGGCACATGGGAGGAAAACTACTTTGTGTTGGTCATTGATGACTACTCGAGACTCACTTGGGTCGCTTTTCTCAAACAAAAAAGTTGAATTTTAGAAATTTAAAATATTCAAGGCTGGCCGAGGAATCAAGCAGACAACATGATAAGGTAGTAAAAAGATGGAACAAGGAGGAAAATTGTCAAGTGATTTCAAAGGAGTGTGATAAACATGGGATCAAGGAGAATACACAATCCCAAGAAATCCACAACAAAATGGAGTAGTTGAGAGGAAATACAGAACAGTTCAGCAAATGGCGAGGTCGATAGTAGGAAAAGAACATTGGTCAAAACTTATGGGTAGGAGCAATACACACATCATTCCATGTTCTTAACAAAGCCACCTCGGAGACCACATAGTGACAAGACACCCTGGTATTTGTGATATGGAAGACCTACTTCAATCAAACACTTCAAAGTTTTGGGAGTAGTGCTACATAAAGAATAACAATGAAACCTTGGCAAGTATGATGGCAGGGCTGATGAAGGAATATTCTTAGGATATGCTACCAATAGTAGGATATAAATGATTTAATAAGAGATTGTATAAACTAGTTGATTGCATTGATTTAAAGGTTGATGAAGAGTCGATGAAGTGAAATGCTCGAGGAAGCTCACAGGAGCTTGTTGAAGGCGAAAATGAAACGAGGTCAGAATCATAAAAGAGGCCTACGATTCAAATGAAGATATGAATGTCGGGAAGACTCAAATGCGACCAAACATCATCAAATCCAACTTCCTCGAATTATTCAAAAGAATTATCCTGCAAGTCGGATAATTGGTAAGAAAGACAAAAGTGTACAAACAAGGAGAAAGATAATCAAAGGACAAAGGTGTACAAACTAGGAGAAGGATAATCAAAGACACCGAGAAATCACATATAGCCTTCATATCCATGGTGGAACCCAAGAACTTTAATGAAGCCAGTAAAGATGTAAATTGGTTAAAATCAATGAATGAGGAACTAGACAAGATTGAAAAGAATGACACTTAGGATCTCGTTCCTAGGCCAACAGATAAAAATGTAATAGGATCAAAATGGGTCTACAAAAATAAGATGAATGAGCAAGGAAATATTGTAAGAAATAAGGCTAGATTGGTTTGCAAAGGATATGCTCAAATAGAAGGACTGGATTTTGATGAAACATGTGCACATGTAGAAAGATTAGAAGCTATTAGAATGTTTCTAGCCTATTCTTATCATAAACAGTTTAAAGTTTATCAAATGGATGTCAAGTCAACATTTCTAAATGGAGATGTGAAAGAAGAATTCTATATGGAACAACCAGAGGGTTTCCAACTGTCAGATAACCCTAACTTTGTTTGCAAGCTAAAGAAAGCATTACATGGATTGAAACAAGATCATTGTGCATGGTATTACAGACTGGATAAGTATCTTCAAGACAAAGAATTCAAGAGAGGAATAGTTGAAAACAACCTATTTATCAAGACAAAGGGTAATGATTTTCTCATTGTGTTGGTCTATGTATATGACATCATCTTCAGAAGCAATAATGCTTCATTGGTACAATGCTTTTCTTCTTCCATGTGGTCTGAATTTGAAATGTCTATGATAGGGGAACTGTCATTTTTTCGTGGTCTGAAAATTACTCAGAGGTCTGAAGGAATATTTCTTTCTCAAGAGAAATATCTAAGAGAAATGTTTAAGAGGTTTCAAATGGAAGACTAAACACTTGTGAGCACTCCCATGGTCACTGGATGCAAGTTAAGCAAGGATGATGACTCACCTGATGTTGATCAGAGTTCATATAGGTCTATGATAGGCAGCCTGTTGTACATCACAACATCTCGTCCATACATAATGCATGTTGTTAGAATGGTAGGAAGGTATCAGTCTGCACCTAAATAGAGTCATTTGATAACCGTCAAAAGAATATTCAAATATTTAAAAGGAATAATGAACTATGGCCTATGGTATCCTAGGAATCATAATTTTCAACTATCAGTCTATTCAGATGTTGATTGGGTTAACTGCGTGGATGAAAGGAAAATCACGAGTGGAGGTGCATTATTCTTAAGCGATTCCCTTGTATCATGGTTGATAAAGAAGCAAGGTTCCATTTCCTTATCAACTACAAAAGTTGAATACATTGCAGCGACCACCTATTGTAACCAAGTGTTGTGGATAATTCATACCCTTACAGACTTGGAGGTAAATTATACTACACCGATCCCAATTCATTGTGATAATACCAGTGCAATTAGTGTGTCAAAGAATCTTGTCTTTCACTCCAAGACCAAGCATATACCCATCAAATATCACTTCTTGAGGGAACAGGTAACCAACTATGTGGTTTCTTTGCATTATATCTCATCCAAAGATCAGATTGTTGATATCTTCACTAAACCACTTGCACAAGCTCAGTTTGAGTATCTATACCAGAAATTGGGTGTGACCCCACTATCAACCTAAGAGAGTCCATCCTGTCAGGGGGAGTATATGTTGGTTGAATATCTTATACCTCTGATAAATACTGCAACAACTCAGGGGGAACATGTTTTCTTTGACATTGATGTCAAAGGGGAAGAAAAGGTGTAGATGATACAGTTGGAGATCTAAGAAGAATAGTGCAGTTGTTCAGGGTTATCGTTCAGGGTTTCCATCTGTTAGGACTAGGAATCACCTTCAAATTTCCTAGAAGGCAAGCCCAGTACCCATCAAGTTATATGTGAATGTAATAGGGTTTTGAGAGGTCAAATGGATAAGACTCAAGATGATAATGTTCCAACTCAGAAAATCAGGGCTAGCATGCACGAGCAATCAAGGTCTTGTATAAATTCAATCAGTAATTGGGAGTAAGTATGAATAGAGGGAAGACTTCAGTGGGAGGAATGTAGGGGTTGTTGCAAGCATCAAGTCTGCAAACAACCTAAGGAAGAAATATTCTTAACACAAGATCTTGTTGAGTTCATAACTTAAGGACACTAAAGAAACGTCATGATAATATAATAATCAAACATACACCATAATATTACCACAACCATTCATGTGAATCATTCAAAGCATGAACACTTTAGCATCAGAAGCAAATAAGCTTGAAAGAGAAGTTGATTTCTATTAACCATGATATCTTCAGTCAAGTACACAACCAGTTCAAAATAACTTCATCAAAATATAACAGTATGAGGGAGCCTTACTCAACCATTCGAACCTACTAAAGAATTTCATTTATCTATTTATAAAAAAAAGGGAGGCAACAACTGGAGGCACGAGTTGGCCTCCTTCCCATGAAAATATCTGAGAATTTATTTCATCCAACAACTTGACTAACAACCTATGCTATAAAATAGGAAAGTGTTGGTGACTAATCCAACCAATCTTCAAACTAACTTGATCCCCCTTTGCTGCACAAATCCTTGTTTGGCATGTGTCCTTCAGGAGCATGTGGTTGTCATCATGCTACCAACTACTGTTTTTACAGTTCTCTCCATCATTAGCTATCCAAAAGTTGTTAGCTTCGCCCTCCTGGATTCCTGGTGTCTGTTGGTAGCCTCTTTGGGTAGCACTCTGAGTAGCACACTTTGTAGTGCCTTCAACAAATTTTGTAAGATTCAGTAGTGCATTTCAAAACTAGATAAGTAGAAAAGGTAGCGCCAAACCTTCCTATCCCCTGTGCAACTTCGGTCTCTACGATATTTTAGGTAAAGAATTTCGGTAGTGGCACTCTGGTGCATCTCTGTGCAAATTCTGTCTCTGTCATATATTAGGTAGTGAATTTTGGTAGCGCCACTATGTATTTCCGTGAAAATTTTAGGTAGTGCCATAAAAAATGTAACATCTCCACTTGGACATGTGCAAAGCGAGTAGCAACCTTGAGTAATATCAACACCATTATCTTTAGGTGATTTGGCAGCACTATAGGTATCACACCAGTGGAACACCAAAATAGACTATTCCATAGCGCCATAACACTACAGAATGTCTGCAATCTTAGTTTTGAAGGAGTTAATTCTTCACAAAAGTCCCAAAACTCTAAACAATAAGCACTTAGAAGCCTGTATAGGTAGCAGAGGTAATTTTTCAACAATAGTTTATCCTCACAAAAATGAACCATCTTCAAAAATGGGGCTCACTTTTCACCAGCTACTTCGATACCCTAACACTTAACCTGACACTCCTTCTTGTAGAAGGAGGATCCTCCTTTGGCACAACAGGCTTCTTCCTTTTAGCGGTGACATGATTCTTCAGTGGAGATATGCTATCCTTGGCTGCTGGTATCTCCTTTTCAATAGTAGCTTCAACCAATACCTGCAAGTTTCTTTGAGCCACTTCATCTTGAAAATGTTGCAACTCTGATTTGAGCTTCTTGTTCTGAGTTTGAAATCCTCTGTTATGCCTATAAAGGTTTTTGAGCTGCCTTTGGAGAGGTTGGGCCTTTCTTGCTGTAAAAATTTCCAGGTCAAGGGTGTGACTATAGCCATCCATGAGTTCTTTCATCTTAACCCTGTCATACATGGCTTCTGTTTTCAACTCAACCACCTCCTTCCTAGCATCCCTAAGTTGCCTAATTAATCTTTTGAATGTCTGACTGTCAGGTGGATTAGTGACATGAACAATCTCAACAGGATTCTTCATGGTATCCTCTTCCTGTTGCATAGGAATTTCCTTGTCTGTCTCATCAAGCTTCTTGATACCTCTAGATTTATCTTTCTTCTTTTGCACAAGGGTTTCTTCTTTCCTCTCCACAGGATTTTAAATTCCTTTACCCTTCTTCTTTTGTAGGATAGAGGCTTTTGGTAGGGATTGTTCTTAAAAAGCCTCTTTAGGAACTGATGATCTTGTGAAAGGTTTCCTAACCTTGGTACTGGCTGCTGGAGGAGAAGAGGAGAAGTGTAGCTTCTTCCTTCTCTTTGCTATAGTTTTAGTAGTAGAAGGAACTTCTTCTAACTCTGGTGGAGGAGGAGGTGAAAAATCTCTCTGTGTGGAATGACAAGCTTCCTCCTTAGTTCCTGTGACCTCCTTAATGACCTCTGAAACTTGAACATGAACTCTTCCCTTTCTCTTCTTGTTGGTACCTGCTTTAGCAGCACTGGTGGATGATAAAGGGCCTGCGTTCTGTGATTGAGGAGTGGCTTCTATATCCAACTTGAAGTGGGAAGAAACAACAAAATTTTCCCATGAGATATCTTTCTTACCCAGTTCTTCGGAAACTAGCATTCTAATCAATCCAGAGTGGAAGATGCTAGTATCCACATCTTTAGACTTGGATTGAATCCTATTTGACATCTTACATATGCTCCTTAGAATATAGTAGGGAATATTCATTTCAATTTTACCAGTAAAATGCAGAAGAAGCCTTACATGGTACTGGTATAATGTGTTAAACCTCCCATCACATGTAAAGTATCTCTTAATGATCTTCAATATCCTATCAAACTACTCAATCAGTTGATTCCTTGGCACACCTTTAGAAAAATCACTGGATTGATGTTCAGGTTTAAGGAAATATTTCGCATAGGCTGCATTCAAAGCCATGGCTTTAAACCATTTCTCACCTATGATAGGGATTCCTGTTGCAGCTAAAATAGAGGCCTCAATCACCTCAAATTCTAAATCCCCTACCTTAGTCTTCCAGCCATAAAAATGTAAGGAAAACTACCTTGTCACCTTAGGATGACCTTTTTTCATATTTTGGCAAAACGAGAGGCATCACACTCTTTGAAAAGCTTCTCTTGCCACAGGCTCTGTCTCAAAAAGATGCATATCCACATGTTCAGTTCTAACTACCTTTCCCCCCTTGTGTGACTTCTTCATCTGAGGAGTCTCCATAGCTTAGGATGAGATCTTCTTATGGCTATGGGGGGGTAATGACCAGGAGGAACTAAAATCAAGCTTCAAATGGACAAAGTTTCACTTTTACAAGAACTTCCCCTTAAACTAGATTGATTGCTAGTAAGCCTAAACTTGGCTGTGGAAATCCGTCCCTTAGATTTGTGTAGGTTTTGAACACTTAGACAATGAGAGGGTACTCTGTAATTGGACTTTTGAATATGGGTGGAAAACGCTCGACTCAAATTTCAAAGGAAACATGGGAGACACTGTGTGGTTAAGCATCGCCTTTAGGTAGCGCAATGCATATGCAAAGGATAGAATTGTTTAGATGTTGTGAGCTCAACAACTATGGTGGGTGGATGTATCAGACTTTGACATACAGGTAGTGAAGTTTATAGGTTTGAAATGGAAGGAGACAAGGATAGAATGGTGTGAAGAAAGGTCTCCTTCAACTATGCAAGCCCTATAATCCAAAACTCTGAGCGCTAACTCTCTTTGAAAATTTATGTGCAGAGGAGGAAATACGAGATACCCGTGGAATAAAAATTTGTTTGAAGCCTCAATGAGATTTCGGGAAGAAATCACGAACATCCCGACCTCTGAATCTACCTCAGCATCGGATCTGGAAGCACAGTTGTCGACTGGTCATAACTGAGAGTTTGTGCAACGCAACAATCTTGCATTTTTCAAAATCACAAACTGTTATTAGAGCTCATAAATAGAAGATCTTGAAGGCATATTTTTAACCAACTCTTGGCGCTGAAAAGAAGGAAAATGACATCAGCATTTTAATCATAAATCAAGGTGGAAAATGATGAATGGGAAAGGCGCTACAGAAACTCTTGATGAGTGAGAAACGCTCCATTTCAAAAAATGATTGGATAGGTAAGCAAAGGACAGCAAGGCATGGCTACAAGGGCATGAATGAGGAAAATGGTCTGTCAAATCAATCTATTCATGGAGAGGATAGATCCTAGTGACAAATCATGAATGGGACCAAATTTTAAGTCATGAACAAAAATGGTTCTAATTCCAAAAATCATATGAGGATCAAAACATAATTTATGAATCGACACTTTATTTATTAAGGGGGTCCTAACAAACACAATTTTAAAAGGGGTGAAATTTAAAAAAAATTAAAAATCTAAGGCTTAGGAAAAGATGGAAACAAACTAAAATAACCAAGGAAACTTAGTGTGATAACACCATCAATGCCAAAGGGGGAGATTGTTGGCATGTTTATAAGCAGAGTGTGCTTGTCATTGATGGAAAGAACAACAATGATAATGGCATGTTTACATGCAAGAACAACAGTGAACCAAAGCTCGAGAGACTAGAAGATGAGAAAGGTAGAATGTGCCAGGTGGGCACCAGAAGTCTTTTGGGAAGATGCAGATGAGAAATATTGAGAAGCTTAGAAGAGATAATGCATAGTTTCATGTAGATAGTGTAGTGTTTCATGCAAAGCGCAAGTGTGTGCCAGGGTCGAGGGTAAATGTTTCCAAAGCTCAGAAGAGATAGCGTTCTGAGACGTGCAGATGTGATCCCATACATCAAGGCACACATAAGGATAAAAGTTCATGGCCTTTGACACTTAGAGATTTGAGGAAGCCAAAGCTCAAGAGGAGGAGTGATAGTGGCCGTTCGATCACTAATCTCGAATACCATATGTCCGTCAGATCAGAGTCTAGACAAGAGGAGCATCCAAAGGAGGAGATTAGACCTCAGCCATCATATTAGAGCGCGAAGCACTAGCAACCATTGCATCCAGTACAACTGCGAAGAGGATAATGACCAAGAGCAATCCTCCAACTCCACGAAATGCGAAGTCACGAAATGATCTGGGTCATTGGATCTAGAGGAAACATGGTGAGAGATCAACATTTCACTAACTCGTGAGTTGGATAAGTCAAAGGTGAGAGTTTTAGGAACTTGCGATATGCGAAGTCGCGAAACAATCACAGTCGTCAATTAGAGGGAGAGATCTTGACCATTGATATGATATGAAGCATTTCAGAATTTCATGATTTGGGAGTTTCAATGAAACTCATAGCATGAGTTCGAGATATGTGAAATCGCAAAGCACCCCTCTTGCTTGGCCCCTGATCACAGCTGGTGGTCACATTGATGAAGGTTAAGGGAGGAGCTAGCACGTCGCTAGCCTTTACAACAGAGATCGCCGAAATTGTGAAATGCCTTTTCGAATAGGGTTGTGGTCACAGCCAATGGTCACATCAGCGGAAGAGAAGGGAAGGAGCTAGCGATGCTAGGATCCACCTTGGAGTTTCGCAAGTTGGGAAAATCAAGGTGACTCGCAGTCCATCACCTAAAATGTGAAATCATGAAACTAATGTTGGTTAGGCGTATGGTCACCATCGATGGTCATGTGAAAGGAAGTGGCTTATCCATAAAACCTAGCACCCACTGTGTATATTTCTCAAAAAGGGAAAAATGCACCAAATACATGAACACGCAGAGGTTTTCTCAGTAACTTCTAAAAGATGGAGTGATTGTAACTGCAGAAAACGACTGATTGCATCTACCAGAGAACTCGAGGAGCTGGAGGGTGATCACCAAAGAAGATGAAGAGTCTCGAGGTAACTTACAATGGAATGAAGACTCATCATAGAGACGATTGAAAGATGAAAATCGTCGAAGACTGTAACTACAACAGAGAGGATAAAACTCAACTGTGACAGAGAAGATGAAGAGTCTCACTGCCAGAGAAGGCATA
>SNQJ01S0179707.1:31382-50879 GCA_010110895.2 Picea sitchensis | reverse complement strand
ATTCTTCATTGCTCTGTTGCTAAATTGATCATTTCTTTTTCCTCCTTTTCCATTTCATTAAATTTACCAGATCCAGTAATTTGCCTACCTTGCCCTGTAAAGCTGTCTGTAGGATTTGTTTGTGATTAAATCTCAGTTTGTGACTCCATTGCCCATGGCTTCTTTTCACTGCTCTTACCAATTTAAAAATCCAAATTCTGAACCCATTAACTAGCCTAATACCTATTCAAACAAAGTTATATCAGACAGAGAGATCCCTCTCTGAGTCTTGGAGGGATAGATCCAAGACTCAAAGTGGTTTTGATGTTGCCTCTGTGACTGCCTCACAGCCTTGGGCAAATTACAGAGTGCTAACAGGGTCTATGTGTTCTTCCTCCCATCATGAATCACATTTATGTCATATTTCCACGGTCTACCCAGAAATAGATGACAAACATCCACGAGAATAACATCATAGATTATTTCATCTTTATACCATCCTATTTAAAACTCAACTAAACATTGTTTAGTGACATTTACCTGATGTCCTTTTTGTAGCCACGAAACTCTATATGAGCTTGGATGTTCAACTGTCTCCAACTCCAACTTTTCTACCATATCTGTAGAAACGAGATTATCTATGCTACCACTATCCACAATGACCTTGCATACCCTATCCTTGGTCTTGCAAGAAGTTCAGAAAAGATTGTTCCTTTGGAGTGAACTCTCCACCTCCTTCTATGGTGTTAAGAGAACTTTTCGCATCATCAGTCATCTTCCGCCTTCATCATCTTCTACCTCAACATTCCTTCTTTTTTATTCTACAATGTGAGTCTCACCACCTTCTTTCTTTCTGTCTGGACACTCGTAAGATTTATGTCCGACCTTTCCCCATGTGAAGCATTTCACCACTCCACCTCTTCCTCTTCCTCTACCTCTGGTACGAGGAAAAATGTTTCTATCAGCAGACTGACCTCTCTGTTCGGTATGCTTCCCTCTCTATGAGCTTCCACCTCTCTTAGTTTGAGTTTGAGGTTTCTTCCACTCTTCCTTGGGTTTCTGATTTCTATCCTGGGCAACTGATTTGCCTCTGGGATGACTTTTGCCTCGACCTCTTTGACTTTTCTTTCGGCTCATCTTCTCTTCAACCTTCAGAGCCATCTGATAATCATATTCCACCGTTTGAATGGTCATCATGCTCATCTCATCCTACATGTCATATCTCATACCATTCATGTACTTGGAAACCTTTTCATCATCACTTTCGCGATGACCTGCCCTGATGTTTAGCCTGTAGAATTCTTCAGTGTACTCCTTCACTATCATTAGGTTCTGTCTCAAATTTTTCATTCTCTGAAACAGAGTAATTTGGTAATCCCTGGGAATGAATTTCACCTTCATCTTCGCGATCATCCTATCCCAACTCTTGATTTTCTGCTTGCCTTTGCAGTGTTTGTCAGCTTGTAGCTCATCCCACCACAATGTTGCATGTCCTTTAAGTCTTGTGACAGCATGTTTGACTTTCTTGTCTTCCTCAACATCTTCATAGTCAAAATATGTGTCCAGAGCTCTAATCCAGTCTAGAAGCTCCTCAACATCTAGATTTCCCTCATATACTGGAATGTCCATTTTTTCTCTACCACCCATTCTTGCAACAGCCCTAATCAGGCGTTCATTTACTGCATCTTCTGCTGTAACTTCTTCTCCTTCATGTCCAGCTTCATCTTCACTTTCAGACTCACTGACATCTCTAACACCAGTTGTGCGCCTCTGTTTTATTTCCATGTCCACGACTCTGGCGCGTAGGTTATGCATCTCTCTCTCCATGGATGGATTTTTCACCTGCCTACCCCTTTCTCTTGACATCTCCCTATCCTCTGGCAGATCGAGTGCTTTTCTGTCTCTTCTTCTCGGTGGCATGGATGATATTTTCTTTCTCTCTTTCCCTGTGTGAAGTATACAAACATATTCAAGATATGATACCACTTGATGTAGACCTATCGGCCCTCGGGCCAAGATCCGCTCACAAGATCGTTCGTTATCTCCCCCGAGCCGAATCGACTCTTAAAATTCCCTGTGAGAATAAAAAATTATCAATCCATAGGTCCTTTTTGGTAGCTTCCCTGTGCGAACAACACTAGGCATGATCTCGGCCTTTTCGTGCGACCACAACGCTATGACCAAGGCCCCAATTCCAAAAGCGCTTGTCGCAACTCGCAACTCACGAGTTCGTGAGTCGAGGCTCCCGACTCTTCTTTTCCAATCTCGCGATACTCAAGATCACGAAAGGGGTATAGCTCCCCTCTATCAATTCCCTCCATGCGTGACCACCAGCTAAGCTTCATGCTATCTCCTCTCGCTACTCTCCACTTCGCCAGTTGTGGCGTCCAACCTTGGCACCTTCCTTTCACAAAACCCCGAGAAGCGATGTTGACTTTTCTCCTCGCGTTCTCGCTACTTGTGACTTCACGATTCGAAGGGTTGAACTCTCGTTCCCTTATCTCATGAATCCCCGAGATGCGAGAGGTCAACGAGTGTTGACTCCTTTCACTAGGTAACATGTGTCCGTCTAACTATCACACGGGCCCACCTTGCAGTTCTACCACGTGTCCCTCATGCCCAGCTTCGACACTTCGCGACTTCGCTTCTCGAAGCACTGCCTCCTTTGTACCCCGACACCCAAAGTGTTGAGATCCTGAACTCCTCACTACTCCTTATCGCAACTCGTGACTTTGGGACTTTTGGGACAAAATTCTCGACTTCCTATCTGCCGTTATGCCGAAATGACAAAATTATGACACGTTGTCAACGCGGGTCCCACAATGGAACTTTCCACCTTTTTGGAGTTTCAGACTTCGTGAATTCGCGAATCCTTATGCTAATATTTCGGCTCTTCAACCTACGAAACCCCCGAATGCGCGATAGGTGCGATGAGACTTTGATCCAACGGTCCTCCCTTGACCTGGATCCTACGGCTGTCCTAGCTCCTCGCGATTTCGCCAATATCGAGTTGGAGCACCCAATCTTTGGGCTCTTACCTTGCGAACCTCCGAGTTTGTGAGATCCCTTGATCTCTGCCACCTTTCCTCCTCTGATGGATGGCTGAAATTCTCTCGCGACTTCACCGCTCGCGAATCTTGATGCAAAGGTTTTAAACTTTCAACTCGCGAATCCATGAAAAGAGATTATGCGAGTGAATCCAACGACCCTTGTTGGCTCAGATCCTATGGCCCGATTTCTCCTGAGCTTGCACTTAGAAAAGAACTCGCCATAACTCTCCTTTCTCTTCTACAAGATCTGACGGCTCTCGGGACTTCACGAATTATCCATGGACAATTTCCACCATCCAATTCCTCCTTGACGATTCCTGTGAAATGAACAAAGTGTTCTTTCACGAAGCTTATCCACCTGCAAAACAACGTCGCTGCGCCTTCTTACAACACTTCAAGGCACTATCCCTCTTGAGCTTCTCTTCGACAACTTCGAAGACTCTATCCCTCCTGAGCTTTATCCACAACTCGAGTCTTCAAGAAGACTCCTGCATGTACTCCTTGCGGAAATTCTTCAAATACTTCCAAGTATTTGAACCTCTTCGACTCTGCGCACTCCCTACGATAGCAGTCCTTCAACAATTTCTCTCAGGTTGTAACTTTGAGACTTCACTCGGCCTGCGCACTCCTTGCATGATTCATGTGCTTAACTTGCACTCCTGCGAGAATGAGAACAATGTTATCCCTCTTGAGATTTCAGAGATTGATACTCTGAACCCGTCAACGCACTCCTTGCGGACAATTTCACTGCACTCCTTGCAGGGAAACTCTTGCTCAGACAGAGAAACAATTGAAACTCATTCTTTACTCTCCCTCTCTTCATATTTCAGAAATTCAACATGAAATCATACATTCACACATCAAAGAAAATGTATAACAGAAAGAGTAAAACAATCATGAGCATAACATTCAATCATGCATACACAGAAAGTATTTGAACACCATGAGTCTGAATCAAGCTTCATATATTTATCTTACAACTTCTGTACCTGGGTTCTTCTACACAGCTTTATGCTTCTTCTTGTCTATGCTCTCTTGATTGATTATGCTAATGTTACAATGATACAAGTGAGGGTTTATATATCCATTTTCCCTTCGGCTCCTAAAACTATCTAATCTAAGAATTTTAAAGCTACCTACATACATTTACTAGCATAAATGCCTCTTAATCCTTCAGATGAGAGCGGGACACTGAAGGTATGATTACAATCTACAAGTACGCCCTTTCTTAATTATCTCATTTAATTTTGGTGTATCCAACTTCAAAACATTTCAAACAATTCATCATGTGCCAAAATGCGTTGGCGCTTGTCCTCCGCTCGCTTATTGTTTGTGATGCTCCTGCATCATGGTCTTTCGACGTCTACTCTATATCAACGACGTTTAAACTGTGACGTTGACGCCATGACAATGACACTAGAAACATCGGACACCCGACGGAAGGTATGTCGATCTTTTGACATCAACGCTATATCAAGGACGTTTCACCTACAACGTTGACACCATGATAACAACACTAGAAACATCGGATGGATAACAGAAGGTACGTCGATCTTCCGACGTCTACGCTATATCAGGGATGTTTCACTTGTGACGTTGACATCATGACACCGAATCTAGGAACGTGGGAGACCGACGAAAGGTAATGTTTGGATTCCGACATTTATTCTATATCAATGACACTAGGGATGTCAAAAGACCGACGACCTGTAGGTGTTTTAAGAAAAAAAAAATCACAAAATTGTGAGCCTCCTTTTTGTGGCACCACTACTATGACCAAGAAAATGGATAGTGAGAGAGAAAATTTCATCTTGGAGTGACAAGGACACATGAAATACCAAGTTAATCTTGGAGTTGGATATAAAAGGTCATCTATAAGTAACTTGTCCAAAGTGATAGAGTATTAAATAGGGTTGACAAAACTTTGGAGCTAGTTTTTGGGGGACCTTGTATTTGAGAGAGGTCTTCTTATATGATTGGAGATAAGAAAACACTTAATATGTCCCTTGAAAAGAATGCCTAGAGAAATTTTGATCGACTTGTTTCTTCATTCAATTTTAAATCCAAACTAGATTTTCTTTAAATGTGTGAAGAATGGTGGCTCTTGTTCAAGTGTGAAATCCACTTTTTGAACTTTGGATGTGCCTAACAAATATGAGTCAATGGAAGGAGGTTTTTTTCCATAAATAATTTATATGATCTCATGTTTTTAGCATAATCATAAGTTGTATTGCACCAACCATTGAGCAAGGTGTAGCCACTAAATCTATTGATTTTATCTATCTACAATAAAACAATACAAGTAACTTTCCATACATTTGTCTTTAGTGAGAAAACCATGGACCTCTCTTATCTAACAAATTTCTAGTTGACCTTCAATATCCACAAGCATATTTCATCATTCTTCCTCATATCTCTAGACCAGTTAATGGAAATTTGTTTTTGTTGTTTCAAATTTTGATGAAACTGAATGGGAACAGATTCTAGATATGAGTTTTCAAAGGGTCTCCATGTATATTTGACTTTTCCCAAGAATAAAGGGTCTTCGTGTCTCTTTAATTCATTCAAACCATAAATGTTAGATACGATGCCAATTCATTTTTCTTAGCATGCATTTCTAGAAAATGTTCCTGCATAACGAAGGTGAATAAACAAACTTTATTTTGAAAGTGAAACTACAACAAAATTTGTGGGATTTAAGAAGTGTGAGTGGTTGAGAACCAAAGACAATGAGCTTTTGAATCCAAATTTTTGAAACTTAAAGTAAACCAAACAAAAAATTAAACTCTTGTGATGAATCTCACAGAAAACGTTGTCTTTATTTCTCTTCCTCAAAGAGTCCTTCAAAATATACACACTAAAGAAAAACATATTTATACCATTAATCCTATCAACCTTCAACGTCGATTCATAAAAATATTTACATGATATGAAGTATTCTTAAAGGAAATATGTTCAATATTGAATGTCGATTCTTCAACATCTTGCTACAAAGTACAATTTTTTTTATCACAATGTCATTACAATCTTCATGAAGCCTTTGAATGCTCTTGAGATTAGTGGTGAGAGTAATAGCCATTCCAATGTATGCCCTAGCAGTATATGCATGAACTAACACTTCATCAGTCCTTACAGGAAGTTAAGGTTTCTTTCACTCAATATAAATGGACTTGTATCTACCATTACTAGATTCAAGGAGAGAACATAACAAATACTAAACATATGATATATCTCAATAAATTATCACATAGCAAACCATGCATTAATAAATAATCACATAACAATTCATAAACATTAAACATAACCATAGTTGATTCCTATATAAACTAGGCTGAAAGGAGAAATCAAACCTGATCTGATGAATTGGTTGGCACAGTTGGAATGGTTTCGCCCGTGTGTTTCTCTTCAGTTGTATGACCCTCTATTTTTCTTGAGATTCCCTCACTCGATGAAGAAAGATCTTAAAGTACCTGCCAAAAACATTCAACCTCCATAACCTTCTACAAAATCAATACAAGTCATATTTGTAGCGCATTATTTACTCTAAGATTCATTTTATGATAGTTTCATAACATACCTAAATAAGCTCTTCTTGGTGATCCAAAAAGGATCCAGAGAAGGATAAGAAAAACTAAGAACTCGTAGAGACAACTCATAACGCTCAGAATGGCTTCAGAAGATAGAGAAAGGGAAAAAATTCAAAGTTCCCAAAACTCAGTGAAAATGACATGATCGTGAAGAGCACGTCGTAAGATTTCTAACGGTGTAAACGACTTGCCAAACAGAGTTACGAATCAAAATATATTCACAGTCAAAGTTTTGGTCAACCTAGCCCAGTCAGGAGGGATGAGTTAGCATCCGTACTGCTAATGTCAACATCATTACAGATGACATAATCGTCTCTACAATACACATGGAAAGCGCAAAGGGTGAAACATGTCATGATGATGTCATCATGATGATGTGGCAGCACCAGAGGCTGCCACGTGTCACTCATTTTTGGACTTTTTGGGCTGGCTTGTGGACCAATGAAAAGTTGCCACATGGAAGTCTGTACATGACACTTAGCATCCATACACTACGTAGCAGGCCGACGTGGCATCCATACGACATGTGGCAGGGTGACATGGTGGGCAGGTGACGTGGCAAGATGACTATGCAACAAGGTGATGTGGGCCAATGATTGGCTGCCACGTGGTAGTGGAAAAATTCCCAATGACACCTCGCAACCAAAAATTCAAAAAAAATATATATGTATATATATATTAAAGACCACCAAATATTGTGGTGGTTCCACCATATATGGTGGCATATTCCAAACCTCCACTAAACTTAACCGTTCGCCAAAAGATCCGTTGTGTATAGAGGTCCACCAAAGAAAACAATTGTAACCATGTGTTAAAAGGGGAGGCCCGCGGGTTCGATCCCGAGACCTCCTCTAACCAAAGCCTTAATATAGCATATTCCTTTCGGTAGGCCAACGACCTCATCAATGCACAAATGCCTAGATTTTTATATCAAAAAGGACTTCCTCCAGTGTATAGGGGATAGAGGAGAGACCAAGGCGCGACTGGGCACGTATTTTGATAATTTTTCCAGTCATTTATTGCAGAGGTAGGCATAGAGACCAAGGCAGGGGTGTCTCTAGGGCCTAAAATTTCCAAACTCAGATTGAGGCATGGAGACAATCGGTTTTATGTAATTCGATGCCAAGAACGCAATTTTAATTTTTGTTTTCTAATGTGAGAAAATATTTTGTAGCTTAACTCCAGAATGAGGTATACTTATGTATTTTTCCCATTTTTTTTGTGGAGTTAATAAAAAGGCCTACCCATTTGAAAGAAGGACCCGGAGACGTATTTCACCAGGGATGAACTTCATTATCATGTTTTTGCGTTCATATTGCATGCTTATGTCTCTTTCCTTTTGAGATTTTCCTTCTTTATGGTGTACTTTAGTTTATGCTCATTTAATACAATTCTTTAATAAGTCACCAGACGAAAATATCTCAGATCATGTTGGTATCAGAGTATTCATATTTGACTTGAATTGTTGAGTATGAATGCTTACTATGGACAAGCATAAGCAGGGTGAAGTAACTCTTAAGACTTTCAATCCCGAAGTTGGACACACATCCCGAAGGAAGAAAATGACAGAAGATGACAAGTGTGATTATTGGAGTTACTTCATACACACCTAGGATTTCTTTTTCCTAAGTTTTTTCCTTGTTTATTAGTCATAATTAGTCATTACCCATTCTCCTATATTTTAGGGGAGAATATTCCACCTAGAGAATATTCTCTTTCAGTTGACACTTCAGTTTGACTAGTTGAGTTGAGTTTAGATGCTGCATTGGTTTTATCACCATGCAACATTGGGATCATCACCATGATAATTCGACCTTGCCTTGGTATCATCACCAGAATGGTGCATTACCATTAATTCCCTAATTTAACTCCTCGCTACTCTTTGTTCAGTCAGTTAACTGAAGACTAGTTGACTACTTAACTCAACTAGGTGGAAATTCACTCCCGTAACTTCCTGAGAGACTATAATAGGTGGCATTTCACTCCCGTAACTTCTGGTGTGTGTCCATATCACTCTATGCCACCACTATGGCACATTGGTTCACCTCCAATGCACAGTCATTGAGCTATACATAGTATATCAAGTGTAAACTATTCATTATTCACAATGGTTAATGATAATTCTTTATATTCTTTCTCTCCTTCTTCTTCTTTCTCCAATTCTCTCTACAAATGTGTGTATTATTTTTTAGTTAGATATATTCTATTCACGTTCAATACATTTACATGGTATCAGATCCGACGGACTGGTAAGAAAAATCTACACCAAAATATTTTGCAGGTACAAAAGATTGAAGACATCGGAAAGATGGATTCCCAAAAAGAATTCATTCTTACACCTTACAACTATTTTGCATGGAAGGAGAAAATAGCCATACATCTCCGAACCAAAGGGTTGTACAGGTTAAAATTGAATACATATATAGAACCGACATCATCCATAGAAAAATCCCAGTATTTAAATCGCATGGATGAGGCACTCAGAACAATTTGCAGTCTTATTTCTCCCGATCTCCTTTTTCACATATCTTCTTGTAATACTCCCAATGAAGCCTAGACCATATTGGAATGGATCTTTAGAAAACAGTATGAGATAAGGGGACACATGCTAGAGGTGGATATGCTCATATTGGATCCAAAAATCTTCGACAATATCCAAGTTTTCTTTACAAAATTCAAGGATTTAATGTCGCAACTCAAAGCTTGTGGGGTTGATAAATCGAAGGAGGAGAAACAAATGGTTCTCACCATTCTCTCCAAGATTGGTCCTGAACTCTCTTTATTCATATCCAGATTCCATTCTGTCATATTCGCCTCTAGATCCACCTGGAAGATGCCTTCTCTTGAGGACTTTTTCGAATCCCTCACACAAGATCAAACCAAGCTCATCAACATGGGCCAAATCAAAGGCCCAAAGGCGCATGCACTCACTGTGCAATATGGCAGCCAAAAATATCAGAAATCTAAAGATAAAGATAAATGGAAATCTCATGCACATCCGAAGAAGGAAGGGTACACAAAACCCTTCACCGATGCCTCCGGATCCAAAGGGGAAAAGGGACGAAAAAGGGGAGAAATGCACATACCGTCACAAAGGATTCCATTCAAAATCTGCATGCATGAAAAAAAAAATAGATCTGATGTCTCAAATACTTCAGAAAAACAACCTCGGAGATCGCATCCCCGAGGGTGCCAAGAAGAAGAAGCCAAAAGATCTGAATTCCAAGAAAGACAATTCTAGCCATGCCTTGATTTCCATCAACTCCTCTCTCTATGCTTGGATCGTTTATTCAGGAGAATCACATCACATGGTTGCCTCAAAAGTAGTATATTATTATTTGTGTGCATGTAAAGGTCCTCCCATTCTGATGGGGGACAAATATTCTGTCGAAGTCACCGGAAAAGGAAGGATTGAGCTCATCAATGAAAGCTTCGAGAATGTGTTGCATGTTCCCAAGCTTTCTTTCAACCTTCTCTTCATTTATCAGAGGATGAATTCTGGCACTGGAAAGAAATTTATATTCACACCAAATTCCATGGACATCTATCACATGCAAACCAACACCAAGGTTGCAACCAGTGAGGTAAATCATCAGTCTAGATTATATACTTTTTATGAATTCATTGAACTTGATTCTGCTTTACTGCTTACTCATGTTGATGAAAGTAGTAGGATATGGCATGGAAGGTTTGGACATTTTAATTTCAGATACATGCAACAACTTAGCAAGCAAAGATTGGTTGATGGTCTACTAGACATCCATTTCTCCAAGGGAGTATGTGAGGGATGTGTTCTCGGAAAACACTCTCAAGAGAAATTCGGCAAAGGAAAGTCTCATCGAACTTCCACACCTTTAGATCTGATCCATAGTCACCTTATGGGTCCTTTTCCGCATCCATCCATAAACAAAGAGAGTTTTTTTCTCATTTTTGTTAATGACTTCTCATGTTTTACATGGATCTTCTTTCTCAGGCAAAAATTCGAGGTCTTTCAACACCTCAAATATTTCAAAGCCTTGGTTGAGACACAATCCAGAAAGAATATCAAATTCCTCCGAACGGATAATGGGGGAGAGTATGTAAATCATGAGATCCATAATCTTTGCCATGATGCATGGATTCAATTTTATCACACAGTTCCCTATACTCTGCAACAAAACAGAGTTGTTGAGTGGAAAAACCGATCTCTGAAGGAGATGGCATCTTGCATGTTTCATGCAAATTCACTACCACAGAGACTATGGACTGAAGCACTTAACTGTGCAACATAAATCCAAAGCATATCTCCCCATACATATGTCAAGGATAAGACCCCCTACGAGGCTTGGAGCTGCCTCAAACCGGAAGTGACCCACTTTCGCATTTTTGGTTCATGTGCATTCGCCCGAATTCCCTCTGAAAAGAGGAAGGCACTTGATCCACAGAGAACTGAGTGAATTTTTGTTGGATACCCCGACGGTGTGAAGGGATATTAGCTTATTTATATTTCCTCAGACCAACTCATTATTGAGCATAGTTTCCAATTCGAGGAAAGTGTCTCGCATGTACCTCAGCAGCCGCATGCAGACACCTTCACTCTTCCACCTTTCCAATATGATGAGCATGCACATGTCGGCTCTTCTTCAGACAAGAGTTCTGATTCAGAGGACTCATATGATTCAGATTCAGTGTTAGTAAATTCATATGCAGAGTCAAAGAATCCAGATGTAGTTGCAGAGCCAGAGTAGAGGCCGAAGAGGGCACAAACTACTCTTCAGGATGTAGGGGATCTCGTTGGTGATCTAGACGATACTAGGAGGACTCGATATGATTTAGAGGAGCCTCTTGTTGCACTCACTTCCACTGAACCATTTCCTTTCAGGCATATTTTCTTGGTTTAGTCTTCAGATCCATAGTCTTATGGCGAGGCTGTTGTAAATCCATTTTGGGAATCCTCCATGCAGGAGGAGTACAACTACCTCCTCGAGAACCAGACTTGGGATCTGGTTCCCCTTCCTTCTGGGAGGAAACTTGTCATATGTAGATGGGTATATAGGACCAAGAGCGCAACGAATGGACAAATCAGTAGATACAAATCCATGCTTCTCGCCAAAGTATTTCAACAGGTTCATGGTATTGAATATGATGAGACCTTTGCTCCAGTAGAAAATATGGATTCCATACGATTGTAACTTTCCATTGCAGCAACCAAGGGATGGGAAGTCCATCAGATGGATGTGAAGAATGTATTTCTTCACGGTGATCTCTCTGAGGATATCTACATGGAGAAACCCTAGGGTTTTATGAAAGACTCATCTTTGGTCTTTCAACTGAAGAAGTCACTTTATGGCCTCAAGCAGGCTCCAAGGGCATGCCATGCCAAGATGGATTCCTACCTGTTGTCACGGAACTTTGTACGTTGTAAATTAGAACAGAATGTCTACATGCTCAGGATGACTGATTCACTTCTACTTTTAGTTCTGTATGTCGATGATTTGTTGATCACCAGTTTCTCGACTTCAGCGATTGCTGCAGTCAAGAGGATTATAAATGATAGGTTTCTGATTATGGACATCGTTCCACTACACTTCATCCTTGGAATCGATATCAGTCAGGATGCATCAGGCATCAAACTGTCTCAGGCCAAGTATGCACGAGATCTCCTTGAGATATTTCACATGACAGACTGCAATTTTGCTCCGACTCCTTTCCTATCAAGAGTCAAACTTGAGGATGGAAGGGAGAATCCATTGGTTGAAAGCACATTATACAGATAGATAACAGGGATATTATTTTATCTCAGACACTCTAGACTAGACCTCTCATATGCAGTTGGCACAGTTTCCAGGTTCATGTAGGAGTCACATAAGCTACATTGGAAAGATGCAAAGTGTAGTCTTCGATACATATAGGGCACCATCACCTTTGGGATTCATTATGCATCAGACTCTACATTAGATCTCATCAGGTTTAATGATTCCAACTGGGCTGGCGATAGCACTGATTGCAAGTCCACATCTGGTTACTCACTCAGTCTTGGTTATGGGCCTATCTATTGGTCGAGCAAGAAGCAAGATACCATTTCTCTATCTTCAGTCGAGGCAGAGTACAGAGGGGTAGTTAACATAACCATTCAGGTTATGTGGCTACAACATTTTCTCACTCAGTTGGGCATTCAGTTTCATCGGTCGATCGTCATCTCGTGTGAAAACCAGAGCTCTCTGAAGTTCTGTAGTGATCCAGTTTAGAGGTAGCAGACGAAGAACATTGAGATCCACATGCACTAAATATGGGACTTGGTACATGAGGAGATCATCGACTTATAGTTATTTCCTTCAATAGAACAGAAGGTAGACATCTTCACCAAGACCTTCACTGAGCAGAAGTTTCATTCTCTGCAAAGTCATCTTGGAGTGAATGACACAGTTGCCTAGAAACTGTAGTTATTTTTACATACATTGTACCTTGAGGGGGGGTTTTTCCCATGAGGTTTTCCCTCTTTCCTCACTTTATTTTTTAGTGTATCTTTTGTATTTGGGTACCTAACATGGCCTCGTTGCCAGGACCCATTCTTTATTTTCACCATAGTGATGTTCAGGGGGGGTGTTGGAGTTACTTGACACACACCTAGGATTTCTTTTTCCTAAGGTTTTTCCTTGTTTATTAGTCATAATTAGTCATTACCCATTCTCCTATATTTTAGAGGAGAATATTCCACCTGGAGAATATTCTCTTTTAGTTGACACTTCAGTTTGACTAATTGGGTTGAGTTTAGATGTTGCATTGGTTTTATCATCATGTAACATTGGGATCATCACCATGATAATTATACCTTGCCTTGGTATCATCACCATACTGGCGCATTACCATTGATTCCATGAGTTAAATCCTCACTACTCTCTGTTCAGTCAGTTAACTAAAGACTAGTTGACTAGTTCACTCAACTAGGTGGCAGTTCACTCCCGTAACTGCTTGAGAGACTAGACTAGGTGGCAGTTCACTCCCATAATTGTTGGTGTGTGTCCAGATCACTCTAGACCACCACTATGGCACATTTGTTTAGCTCCAGTGCGCACTCATTGAGCTATACAGAGTATATCATGTGTAAACTATTCATTATTCACAACGGTTAATGAGAATTATTTCTCTCCTTCTTCTGCTTTCTCCAATTCTCTCTACAAATGTGTGTATTATTGTTTAGCTAGATATATTCTGTGTAGGCTCAACACATTTACTTTCACATCGTATTTTATCGCATGTAAAAAATGGTTGAACGAATGTATGGAGATTACGAGAAGAGGATGAAGAAGAAATAGAAGAAAAAGGAAGCACATGCAGATGATTATGCTTCAGTAAACCAAGGGGCTGGAGGGGATCCTCTTGAGCCTCCATATTCACCTTTGAGTTCTAGTTCTTCTTCCTCTGATCATTCTCATCATTCTCATAATTCTATCCATAAGGCCTCTTTTAAGAAACCATTGTTAAAGCTTGATGTAAAATTTTCTTTACCTATATTTAATGGAGATGCTAATCCTGAAAATCTAGACAATTGGATCTGACAGGTTGAAGTATATTGTTGTGTTCAACATATTGATGAAGAGGAAGTTAAAGTGCAACTGGCTTCTCTTCGGTTGGAAGGCACCACTCTCATACGGTGGGAGAGAAAGATTCAGGATAGAAGTAAGTGTGGTAATCTTATTTCCTCATGCTCGGAATTTAAATCAGAGATAAGGAAGAAATTATATCCATTAGTGTATTTACATAAAGCAATGATGGAATGGAAAAATTTAAGGCAAAGTAAAGGTCAGACTGTACAAAGTTTCACAAAAGAATTTAGGAAGAAATCTCTTTCATTGAAAATTCCTTTGGATTATTATGAAACTTTAATGAAGTATATTGGCGTACTTCATAGTTATATTCGCCATACTTTGCTCTTGTTTAAATCCACTAGTCTTGACGAAGTTTGTATGCAAGCCACTCACCTTGAGAACAAGGGGAAACATGTTCAAGAATATCCCATGAAGAAACCTTCCAATTTCCCACAAAAGACTTTCAATAAGTTTAAATGGAAGGACAAGAAGATCGCTATAGTAATGAGAGAAGGAGTAAAACCATCTTGCACTCATTGCAAGAAAAGCGGTCACGATCAAGAACAATGTTGGAAATTACGTCCAGAAAAGAAACTGAAACAATTCGGCGTAAAGGGGAAGACAAAAACTGTTGCTACAATGCAACAATATCTTGGTTCCGATTTAGGAGATGAAGGAAAGATCACAGTGGTTGGAGTACAAGGTAAATATTCTCTTCATGCTAGTTCAAGTTCCAATGATGAATCTCATGTTGATGAACGAAAGAGGAATGAGTTATTTCATATATGAGTTGTATGTAAACATACAAAGATAGATTCATTATTTGATCCGGGTTCCCAAGTAAAATTCATATCTGAAGCACTTGTCAAGAAGATGGGTCTTGAAATGAAGCCACATCCAAAGCCTTATCCTCTTGGTTGGGTATGTGATAAAGAAAAACTTAATGTCATCAAGCAATGTAGGGTCAATTTTTCTATTGCTTCAAATTTAATTGATGAAGTGGATTTGGATGTTGTACCACTTGATATATGTGGCATAGTGTTGGGGAGTCCTTATCTTTATGATAGAAAAGAAATCTTCTTCCGTCATGAGAACAAATACCACCTTACTAAAGGGGGAGTGGAATATATTGTTAGTGATCATAGCATGAGGGTAAATACAACACTTGTTAGTGCAGGGAAAATGAAAAGACTCATAAACACTAATAAGAGATATGTACTCATGGTTGTCAGAGAGAAATATGTCTGGACATCCGATGCCTTCTGAGGGTGTCATTTGTCTCATAAAAAGTAATTAATTGATATTGTTTATAAGTATGGTGATATTTTTTAGGAACCACATGGATTACCTCCTAAGAGGGAAATCCAACATGAGATACATCTTCAGCAGGATTCTCCTCTTCCTAATGTGGGCATGTGCAAGATGTCAATTGTGGACATGATAGAGATCAATAAGAAGGTACAAGACTTATTGGATCAAGGGGTCATCAGGCCCAATTCATCTCCTTGTGGTTCTTTGATCATGATGTTGCCACAGAAAGATGGCAGATGGCGAATGTGTGTTGATTACATGGCCTTAAATAAAATCACAGTGAAAAATCAATACCCTCTTCCTCGTATAGATGATTTACTTGATCAGTTGAATAATGTTGTTTATTTCTTCCTCATATAGATGATTTACTTGATCAGTTGAAGAATGTTGTTTATTTCACTAAGTTGGATTTGCACAGTGGATATCATAAAATTAGGGTTGCAGAACAGGATGCCTGGAAGATTGCCTTTAAAACCAAACATGTGTTGTTTGAGTGGTTAGTTATGTCGTTTGGTCTTTGTAATGCTCCGACAACTTTCATGCGTGTGATGAATGATGTATTCAGGATTTTCCTGTTGAAATTACTAAGATAACTGAGAGGGTGGGGTGAATCAGTTGTATTTGAGCTTAAACAATATTAAGTATTTTAAAATATTCTTTATCTTTCTTCAAGTGATCATCAACAATATACAGTATATGAACAGTAAAAGTAAAGAGCATCAGTCACACATAAGGTATACACAGAGACATATTTTCACGAGGAAACCCATAAAGGGAGAAAACCTCTTCTTCTTCGAAATGATAGGCAGTCTTTTAAGTTCTGTAAATCATCTATAATTGAGCATAAACTCAATGTGAGGCTACTACCTCTGTTTTACAAGCTGCAACTTGTTTGAGAGCACCAACTCTCTAGTTTCTCTAGCACCCACTAGAATGAAGCACCAACTCCCTTAATGTTCCAACACCAACTGGATGGAAGCACCAACTTCCAATTACACAAGCTCCAACCTATATAACAAAGAATACTTGTTCTCCCTTGCACCACCCTGCCACCCTAGTTTCTCTGGCTGCAACCAGATGGAAGCTACAACTTCCTGTGTTCAAGCTTCCACTTGAAACTCTGAGGACAATAGTCCTCCCGAGCACCTCCCAACCTCCCTAGTATATGAAAGAATAAATACATAGACAACTACGCAGATAAATCAATTCTTACCAATCTTTCTTTGTTCTGTAAATCTGGTCTTCTACTAACTGTTATGCAATTCTTCTCTTCCTCTGTCTGTTCAGCAAGTCTGCTTTGCATCAACTTGTTATGTCATTCTTGTCTGCTTCAACTTGTTCTATTATTATGCTCTGTGTTTCATCTCACACTGCACATATATTCAATCTCATATTGCGCATCCTCTCATATTCTCTTTCTTACAGTTTCATTCATTTTCATCCAGAACAACCAATAGCTCACAATCTGTCTCATTTTCTTTTATACACACTCACACAACGGTTCCACTTTGCATTTCCTTATGCAAAAAGAAAGACAAATGTCCGAGCAACTGAAACACCAACTAATCGACAATCATGAGTCCATTTCACTAACAGATTCGTAACTGAGGAGTTAACTGTGAGGGAGAAAAGTAACCCTCCGATCACATTCAAGTTTATCCGCACCGTTGGATGAACTTTATTAATATTACCTTTAAATCGAGTTTCTACATTTCTTCATTCCTGTGACCAAGCTTAGCATCTCTAGATTCTACCTCCATCTTCCATCGATCTGACCAATGGCTATGACCACGCGCTTTTGCATAAAGCGCTTTTGCGATCTCTCATTTCGTGAATTTCAACACTATGCTCCATTGACCCCAAGTCAGTGAAATTTCGATCGCTTGCCACATGTCTTATGATTTGTTGGTCCATATCTGATCTTGATTCAATGGCTGCGATTAAATCGCGATTTCGCATATCGCGATTTCGAAATTCATGTTGCATTGTTTCTTTTGCCTCTCCATGTCACAATTCACGAAACTCCTATATGGAGTTAGATCAACAGTCCAGATCTGATCTTGATTTGACGGCTATGATTGAATCACGATTTCGCATATCACGATTTCAAAATTCATGTTGCATTGTTTCTTTTTCCTCTCCATGTCGCGATTCGCGAAACTCTGATATGGAGTTAGATCAACGGTCCAGATCTGATCTTGATTTGATGGTTGTGATTGAATCGCGATTTCTCATATCGCGATTTCGACATTCTTGTTGCAATGTTTTGTCACTTCAAAATCCCAACCCACAAAACTTCGTAATGGAGTCGGATCAACAGTCCAGATCACATCTTCATCTGACGGTTGAGATTAAGTCTCGATTTCGCAAATCACGATTTCGGGATTCCTGTGGTTAATAGTCTTTGATATCTCCAACACGTGATCCTCGAGACTCCGACATGGAATGGAATCAACGGTCCAGATTCAACCTTGATCTGACGACTCATATTAAGTCGTGATTTTGAAAATCGTGATTACGCCCGCTTCTCCTTGTACTTTAAAGAACATGCAGGTTCTTCTTGAACCAACGATGGTCAGATCCTGCACTTGGATCTAGCGCCTGAGATCTGTCCTCCTCTTTAGCGTGCTCTTCTTGTTTACATTCAGATCTAACGGCCATCAGGAATTCAGGATGGGATCCAATGAACATAGTTGTTTCTTTTCCCCGATCATCACTGCACCGTTGATCATCGTTGTTGTACTCAAGCCATCATCACTACTGTAATTTCCATCAATGACAAGAATACGCTGCCTGTAAAACATGCCAACAATCCTCTGTACATTCTTCCTGTACTCATGCCATCTTCACTGATGCCCGTCTGTTACATTCTTCCTGTACTCATGCCATCTTCACTAATTCCCATCTGTTACATTCTTCCTGTACTCATGCCATTCTTCTGTTTGCCTGTCTGTTACAAACTTTTTGTACTCATGCCATCTTCATTGTTGTACTTGTCATCAATGACAAGCATTTGTTGTCTGTTAAATATTTTCCATTTGCTATCTGTTAAATATTTGCCAACAATATCCCCCTTTGGCATTGATGGCAACACAAGCACCCACATGTATTCGGACTCGACTCTCCTCCTGAACTCTTTTCTCCCCCTTTGACATCAATGTCAAAGAAGAAACATTCTTCCCTTGATCTGCTGCAAAACATACTCCGCCTGTCGACTATAAGCATCTTGGAAATACACCATATATTCAATAAATACTCCCCCTGACTAGGTGAACAGATTAGACACAAGAAATTATAACCCCCAATTTTTTACGAAGATATCCAAAAGGGGTCGCTGCTAATGGTTTAGTAAAAATATCAGCAATCTATTCTGTAGAAGGTATATAATTCAGTTGAACAATTCTGTTTGTAACTTGTTCTCTGAGAAAATGGTACTTTATTGGAATATGCTTGGTCTTCGAAAGAAGAACAAGATTCTTGGAGACACTAATGGCACTAGTGTTATCACAGTGAATTGGAATGGGATCAGCGTAATTTACCTTCATATCTGCAAGAGTTTGTATGATCCATAAAATTTGTGTGCAGCAAGTAGCAGCAGCAATGTATTCTTCCTCTATAGTGGGAAAAGAAATGGATCCTTACTTTTTACTAATCCAGGAAACTAATGAGCCACCCAAAAAGAATGCTCCTCCACTGGTGATTTTTCTCTCATCAACACAGTTTTCCCAGTCTGCATCTGAATCAGCAGTTAACTTGAAATTCTGATTTCTAGGATACCACAGACCATAAGTCATTATTCCCTTCAAGTATTTAAATATCCTTTTGACAACTACCAAATGAATTTGTTTAGGAGCAGACTGAAAACGACCTACCATTCCAACAACTTGCATTATATCAGGATGGGATGTTGTGATGTACAAAATACTGCCTATCATAGAGAGATATGTCCTTTGATCAACATCAGGTGAGATATCATCTTTACTCAGCTTGCAACCAACCACC
>SNQJ01S0179706.1:0-19497 GCA_010110895.2 Picea sitchensis | reverse complement strand
TCATAATTTGTTTTCCATAAACACCATTATTTGGGATAGTCACAATGGACTACCAAGCATTAAATTTCCCAAAATAGACACCAAACAAAAGGACCCAACCTACACTACTAAGCCATGCCCCCAAACCTTGCGTATTTGATACTTAGTTGGCACATAAGGAAACAAATTGTCACTACAAGGTGTATCAAAACAATGATACATAGTGTAACCCAAATACGACACATAAATACCAATTAGATGTAAATTTGATGAAACTCTTTCCAATGAAACATGAAGGTGATGCATATGATGGAAACATGATGCAATGTTTCACAATCACTTTTGGCAAGTCAAATTTAGTGATTTTAGGTGCTGTAGATGTAGAAGATAATGCAAACTACAATGCAAGATAACGATATAGCTGTAGGATACATGCCTCCTAGGACACCTTTAAAAATCATTTGTGACACACATCTATGACACCATAGCTATGTATTGCACTAGTGATAACAATTTTATGCTAATGGATTTCAAGGGTTTTCAAGACAAGGGTATTTATTCTATCAGATATAACATTTGTGATTCAAGGCCACAACGATATTAGAAAAGTAGAGAAGAAAAGTGTTCATATAGAAATGGAAACATATCCATGTCATTTATTTCCAATTCTATATGAACACTTTCTTCTCAACTTTTCTAATATCGAAACAAGTGATTAAATGTAAGGGGGCAATTTGTTTTAGTTTGTGCTAGCCATCATTTAAACAACAAAAAAAATATCAAAAAGACTTGAAAAACATTTAGTGGTTATATATCCTAGATGACACACATATAATCTCTATTTGATAATCACGATATATCTTGATTTTTAATTGTAATTCATAGTGCACACACATCATATTCAACTATTGCCTTTGCAAGGTCATTGTTCTGAATTTATTTTTAAATCAAATCAAGTTTGATTTGAATTATCCATACATTTTTTGATGTCCCTTTCATGCATTTATATTTAATACATCACTTATTAGAGATTAATTTTGAGCTGAGAATGATGGTACACTTGATTCACAATAATACATGCTCAAATCTTTGGATTACACGGTTGATATATACCTAAATAAATCCTCTACCTGGCTGATCAGTAAAAAGGAAAAGAATCGTTAGTTCTTGGTGCACAAGGAAATTAGATTAATCTAAATAAACCAATATATGACATTTGATTGTTTCAACTTAACATGAGGTATAATTTGATATTATGCATAGATAGTATGTTAATAGAAATTTTAAACTATAATTTGGTCATTGTTTCTGTATCATAGTTGTCATTTTTTTGGGGGAAAGATGTTTTCATGATTTTAAAAAACTTTTAAACCAAAATTGATTAAAAAAAAAGACTAGTTGTCATCCAATTTCATTTTCCTTCCTTGTAATGTGAAATAAATATAAGTAAGTTAAAATAACTTTTATAAATTCAAATCATTTTAACACTATGTAAAGGAAATGATGACTCCTTTGGCATTCCCACTGACATTTTTATATGTATTTGTTGGGTAACATTTTTGTAAGCATATTTTTTATATTTGTGTGTTTATATTTTTAAAGGTGTATTTTTTTATATTAGTAAAATCTGCATTTTTAAGGTTGTTTCCACTGCTTCATTTTTAGGCAAAGGGTCCCATTTTCCTCTTACTAGTACTTGTCTCTTCTGTACATTGAGCAGTTGGTGTCCTTTTCCGTTCTTACTGGTGATATATCTTCAGTTACAGTGAGATGTGTAAGGTATGAAAAGTGTTTCAACTATTAAAGTAATATTTGTTCAATCTTGCAATTGCATATACTGTAATTGACATTTTTATCTCCCTCTCGTTGAAATAATCTCTTTAATATGAATATGAAATCATCATTTTTAAGTGTAGCATTATACAACATATACATACCGTAAAAATATATAATAAGTTGTTCAAGGAAAAAATAAAGACTTTAAACTATTTACCATCAAAGACACACAATTTTAGCACAATGAGATGTGTATAATAAAAAGTATGCTCTAAATATTAAAGAATATTTGTTCCATTCTTTAAATTGTATATATTGTAATTGAATTTTTTTTATCCTGCTGATATAGTCTCTCTTAATATGAATCTGAAATCAAGGATCTTTATCAAAATTTATGTTATATATTAGATAATGTTAAAACATATTATAAGCCGTCCAAAGGTAAAAGTCAAGAATTTAAATTATTTACAACTAATAAGTTGCCCACGGTAGAAATTCCAATGGAGGGCCAACCAGGTTGAAACAGGTGACCTCTTGATCTGCAATGAAATGCTCTACAACTGAGCTATATGCCCAATTCTTTGTTTAAAGAATTTACGTTCTTACCTATAGTTTTTCCACAAAGCCCGAAATGTTTGACAGGTGTGGAATGCTTGACCTAGGTTTCGCGCGTTTATTTTCAACAACACAGCCCCACAAGGGCTCATGAGTGACACATTAACAAGGCTCAGTGGACAGCATGTGCTACTCATGAGCCCTTGTTGGGCTGTGTTGTTGAAAATAAAACATTTCAACAACAAGGGTCGAAATAGCTCACTATTAGAGCTGCAGGGTCATAACCACAAGGTCTGGAGGTCTTTGCCCTCCTTCTAGCTGCTTCCAATAAAGTCTTAGTTTCATTGCTTACGTTTTCAAACCCACAGCTTTAATAGTTTTGAGCCCTTCTCTAGCATTGCCAATAAATTGTTAGTTTCTATTGCTTAAAGCTAAACCACAGCTTTGAGCTTCCTTCTATATCAAGCAATAAATTGTTGGTCCCTATTGCTTACAGCCTATAAACTAATAACCGAAGTTTTCAACAAGCATTACAACCACTTTGGACTCTCCTTTCTAGCTGCTTCCACAAATTGTTAGTTTATATTGCTTACAACAAAACTAATAGCTTTGAGCCTCCTTCTAGTATTGCCAATAAATTGTTAGTTTCTATTGCTTAAAGCTAAACCATGTAAAATGTTAGTTCCCATTATTTACAATTTAAATTAATAACCGAGTTTTTCAACACCAGAGGAACACCAAAGTGGAACCAAAGCATCAACATCTCCCTTTAGTTCACAACTCCTACTCTGACACCAACATAGAATTGAAGATTGCAGAGAAACACCACAAAAATAAACAGAAAAATAATATTTTGTATTTCACTATTGCACTGAAAGTGTTGTCACATCCAATTTATTTTAATCTTAGAGAGAGGTTGAGATAAACTTCCCCAACAACCTCCAACAAACTCAAACCAATCACAAACTTAATACACAGCACTAATGTGCATGAATTGAATCTACTACACAAAACACTAACTAATGGGATGTTATAGTATAACCTTTCCTTTCTTCCAATTTTTCTGCAATTTTCAATTTATTGGTACTTTTTCATTTTCATTTTAATTTCATTAGCATATTTCACGATCTATCATCATCATACTCTTGTTTGTCTATAATTTCCCAACCATTATCTAAATCATCAGTAACTAACTATTTCCCCAACCATTATCCAATATCCCCACGATTTTACGTGAATCAATCGATTCTTCTGGTTTACTCTTTTCATCATTCACAAACTTCTTCCTGATTTCTTTCTGGATTTCCTTTCGCGTGACTTCATAACCTGCATGAAGAAAATTAAATACATGAGAAATAAATTATTAGCTTTTCTGATTGGTTTGCATTAATATCAAAAAATATTATTATGAAATCTCAGTCAACGTGCCAAATTGTGGCCACGTTTGATCATTAACTTGAAACAGCAAAAAATTCACCCAACCAAAACTAAGATGAAACGTCTAGCGACTTAAAAGCTTTCACTGGAATTTGATAGTTAGAAGTTGTACATTCCATCCGTTCGTAGGCATGGATGACATTATGGAGATGTCTGAACTGCGGGGAACCGATGCCCTCGATGTGCCTGAAATGCGATGATTAGCGATTGAGGGAGTAGTGGTTTGGAAATAATTGTAGTTATTTTGTACAGGAACGGTGGACATATTTAGCTTTGGCTCGCGCATGGCTGGAGAGTCCGTCGAGGAAAAGGGGAGTGCACCGTAATCTGGGCAAAATTTAAATGGAATACGTTCGGGATTTTGGGCAGGGTCGAAATTTGGATTGAATTGCATTTTTCGGAAGGATTGCCGCAACGGTTAGGTAGAAAATGAGAATTACAAAACCCCCGACTCTTAAGTATGCCTTCGATATGCCTGGAATGGGATGATTGGCACTGGGAGGGTGTATGGTAGAAATTGATGATGATTAGTGATGGAGGAACTATGGGTTTGAAAATAGTTGTAGTTATTTTGCAAGAAAATGAGAATTTAATCAAACAAAAACCGTAAGTCGTAAGAAATAAAAGATGAAAGAAAAATCACACGTCATCGCGGACACTGGCAAAACTGAATGGATATTGGCTGACAACAATAAAGCATCCATAATGTTTTATTTCATTCTCATAAAAGCTGGTACCAAAGTGGGTAATGTTTTTAATGTGAATGTAGTTTTGTTTAGTAAAAGTTTAATTTATTAATGGTGCTTTTCAAGTTGTGGGTAATTGTATACAATTAACCCACATGGTTTTCTCTCTTTAATAAAATAAGTATTGTTTTAATTTATTATAGGTGTTTTTTTTGTGTGTTTGTTAGTTTGTCCAACTTTACTACACGGATACGCCTTTAACACCACACTCATTTCAATCAATTTTCTATACCTTGGGACATACAGCTTCTTTCAAATTCATTGATAATTGGACAATTTTTTAAATGTTAATGTGGTTTTGCTTAAATTTATTATTGGATGATTTCCATGTCTAAAAACTTCTTTCTTGTTGAATTGGGATATGTTGTTTAATTTTATTTTGGCCATTTTAAGGCCTTAATGATGATTTTTGGCACAAGTGGACATGCCTTACCCATGCCAGAATTTTACATCTCAGATAGGTCTTTTCAACAAGCTACCATGTGCCCCAAACAAAGATTCTAAGTAAAATTTTCACGCTGCAGAAGTTGGCATATAAACTAACCACCTTGGGGCCCATGAACATTTTGTTTCCTCCATGAGGGTTATTTATTTATGTTAAAAAGGCCATTTTCATCATCTTTTAATATCCTTTTTCAAATAATACCACAATTCTAGCAAGTTTGTGGTATCATAGTATCTACTCCATATTATTCATTAATAGAAGCAATTTACTTGTACACGCATGATCTCTACTATATTTCTAGTGTTTAGCTAAATGTGTGTTTGCATTGTGGAAGCAAAACACTTAATTTTTTGTAAGAGGAGAAAGGCCCAGGAACTAGTATTTGCGGAGTGATATGGGTGAGGTAGAGAATTTTGTTTAAGGTTGTAAACGTGAGGGTTATGGTTAGTATTATGATAGGGAGGGAAAATGTGGTTCATTTTAAATATTTTGTTCAATGGTGAGGGATCACATCTAACTGGAGGGCAACGATTGGAGAAGAGGGACACGATCCACTATCCCCTAAGGTGCGTGCTGAGGGTAGTCCAAAAGATGAGACAAACTTTTTTTTTTGAAGAAAAGAGGCCACACATGTAAGGAACTTCCTCTCTTTTCAGAGTGGGGATTATTCTCTTGTGATGCATGTTGCCACATATTTTGGAGGGGAAGTTCTCGCTGCACATCATGTAGGGTAAACAAAAAATACGTGAAAAGAGAGAGGGCGCCTATTCGCTTTTTCTCTCCTCAATGATTTCAACACAAAACCAAACGAATTAAAACACAAATCAGAAATGTTCCAAAACTTAAATTATTTTTCCTCACGATTTCCCTCAGCAAAAAAAAGAATTAAAACACAAAGAGAGAAATGGACTGTAAAAAAAAAAAAGAGAAACAATGTTAATCCTCCACTGAACGGAAGATGCCGCCTTTCTTCTGCGATTCCTTGTGCTAACATATATGCAAGAGAAATTTATGTAATCTTATTGGCATACTGAATTTTACATAGACATAGGAATATTTATTACTGCTTATACGAACAGCTGTTTTATTCCAAAAATACTAACTGAGGCTTAAATAAAACAAACATAGAATTAACTATACTTTTCCTCTATCTCGATGAGCATGACTAGAACTTGTTGTGCGTTTTCTATGGAAGGTTTACATCCTTTCTTATTGGTCTATATTATATAAAGGATTCATTATAAAGATATATCCTAGATATATGATTTTAAAATGGTTTGACATATGTGCTATTTATTCATTGTACCAAAACATAAGCCTCGGGAAGAGGAAGGAAATACCCATGCAAGAGTGGTGGTCGTTGATGGCCCGAAAAAAGTCAAACTAACTACAAAGAAGTCTAGAGTAGAGGAGTTAGGTCAATGTGCGTGTAGCTAGACTGCCATGATAACATGTACCATAGGTGGTTCTTGTGATAGAATATTAACAGCCTTAACTACATAACATAACCAAGGAGGGGATTGTGCTTAATCTTTTAACAAGATACTCACTCACCAGGCTTTTCCTACCTATGTTCTATATCTCCAATAATGGAAAGTACCCTCACATATTATACAATATATCTCATATTCAGGAAGAAGTGGCAATAGATAAGGACATTCCACGAGATTTTTATGATGTTGCATTATAGGGGAACCTCCCTAATGGAGTTAGGAAGACATTTTAAACTTATTTTTAGAGCACAATATTTATTTTAAAGCCATAAAAACAATATTTCTTGAAGCTAACAAAACAATTTGGTGCAAACCAATCAATTGTTTTAGAAGATTTAGAGATAGTTATCCAATAGATGCGCAAAGAAATTTCTCATACTAATTTTACATTATGACCCTCACATGATAAATCAATCAATCTTGTGACACCTTTTTCATATTCATCTACATATCCCTATAAATCTGAAATGTAGAGATGAACAATGTTGCAAATGAGATCTCAAAAGTTGGAGTTGAGCTAGAATGGGGTAATTGAAATATCAAGATTTCATATATATTCTTTTCAAAGAGCCTAAAAAATGTAACTAGACATAAACCCTTTTAGTGCCATGATGATGAGGCATAATAATGGAAGTAAAAGGGTTAGAATCACTTACTAATTTAGGATTTTAAGTGTATCTAAATTTGATCAATTCTCATTTTTTTCGGAAGGATTGCCGCAATGGTTAGGTAGAAATGAGAATTACAAAAACCCTAACTCTTAAGTATGCCTTCGATGCGCCTGGAATGGGATGATTGGCAGTGGGAGGGAGTATGGTGAAATTGATGATGATTAGCGATAGAGGAACTATGGGTTTGAAAATAACTACAACTATTTTCAAATGTAAGAAAATGAGAATTTAATCAAACAAAACCCTAAGTCGTAAGAAATAAAAGAACTATATTTGAAAATAGTTGTAGTTATTTTGTAAGAAATGAGAATTTAATCAAACAAAACCCTAAGCCGTAAGAAATAAAAGACATGAAATAAAAATCTTCTAATTTGGAGATGACATGCCATGATTAATTTATACAACACTCAATGGATATTGGTCGACAACATTAAAGCATCCATAATGTTTATTTCATTCTCATAAAAGTTGGTACCCAAGTGGGTAAAGTTTTTAATGTGAATGTAGTTTGTTTAGCAAAGTTTAATTTATTACACCATGCTTTCAAGTTGTGGGGAATTGGGAAAAAAATTTAATGTTAATATGGTTTTTTTAATAAAATAAGTATTGTTTTAATTTATTATTGGTGTTTTTTTTGTATTTGTTAGTTTCTCCAATCCTTAATATGGATGGAAATTTTGTCCCCTGTAAGCCTTGTCAGCATTCTAACATCACCTGAGCAACCCGAATAATTCACACACTCCTTCACCTACTGTCCTACACCTCGGTGACATTATTGGTTATTTTAAAATTCATTGATAATTGGACAATTTTTAATGTTAATGGTGGATTTGCTTAATAAAATATGTTTTTCTTAAATTTTATTATTGGATGATTTGTAATGTCTCAAACTTCTTTCATGTTGAATTGTAATATGTTGTTTAATTTTATTTTTGGGCTATTTTGAGGCCTTAAATGATGATTTTTGGGACAAGTGGCCATGCCTTACCCATGTGAGAATTTTACATCTTAGATATGGGTTCCTTCCAAAAGCTTACCATAAAAATTCCAAAACAAAGATTCTAATGTGAAAATTTTCATGTTCTAGTTGGTATATAAACTAACCACCTTGGGGACCATGAACATTTTGTTTCTTCCATCAAGGTTATTTATTTATGCTAAAAGGTCATTTCATCATCTTGTAATATCTTTTTTCAAATGATACCCACACAATTCTAGCAAGTTTCTAGGTTCTATAGTATCTACCTTATTTCATTCATTAATAGAAGTTGGGTTTCCATTGTATTAGTATGATCTCTACTATATTTCTATGTGTGTTCCATTTGTTCCTATACAAATTTTAGATTAACCCATGTGAACTGTCTCAATGAAGTCAACGTGATAAAAATAGTAAATTGTGGTCAAACAAATCAACCATCTTCAAACGTAATCAACCATAGTCAAACATAATCAACCATGGTCAAAACATAGTTAAGTATAAAAACATGGCTAATCAAAGTATTACATAATCAAGTATGGTTTACAACATATTCAGATTCTTTATATAAAAGTACCTTTAGTAATCCCTCCAAGTTAAAAAAAATGTTGGTTTTTCATGTTTAAATTGCCACTAACCCATCATGAGACCATCATTACTTTGTACATGTCCTTGTCAATGATGTATTATAATGCAAGCATAAAAATGTGATGGACTCCCTGTGACGCTAGACATTTCCTCCTATGAATGTTTCAAATCCCATAGGTCCTATATAGTGAACATAGAGACATCCATTCATCAAATTATTGTCCAAGAAAAAGAATAACTATAAGTGAACCACCGAAAGTGTCACACTTAAATTCAAAATAATTTTTTTATTAAACCATGTATTCATGAATAACATTCTTACCCCACTCCATAACTTTCTCGCCACCTAAGTTATCTCCATAAGACTTATTATTTTGATAAACCCAAGTACATATACCAACTCCACATTCTAAATTTACTCTTATTTGATTATGGTTATTTGATTACTTGTCAAACCTCCATATGGTTATGTTTTGTTTTGATACTAGTTCTTTGTTATCAAATGTTTGTATTACATGTTTCATTGCTAATCGACCTCATATGATTTATCACCCATGGTAATTGCCAGGTCATACCTTTTACATGCATTAAGTTGGGTTTTATTTGGTTCTTTGTGCTTAATACACAAAATTGATACCTAATTTGATAGGTTGTTATTAATAAGTTTGTTTTATTAGACAATGTTTAACAATTGGCGTGCACTGAGTTGTTATAACATTTTTACTAGGTAATTCAACCTTTTGAGTACCATCCTTAATTAAATCTTCCACCAAGTTCTTAGTCATTTAAATGATGTCTTGACTATTTGCATGTTTTACATGTGGTCATCATCTAAAGACTATATTTACTCGATGTTTATCCTAAGGATGTACACGAATAGGGTCCTTGTCGTTCCTGTTAGGTTTCAGTTGAATCCATAACCCTTCCTCGAATCTTCGTGGTTTGACTATTTCACAAACAGGGAGTTTTGCTTCTCTAATTCTTCTTTCTTTGTGAGGTCAAGTGTCTTCACTAGTGAATGCATGGGGATGCCATGTTGATTATGGTTGAAAAGTAAAACATTTGGTAAGGTTTAGTGACTCCTCTCTTGTCATTTTCTTTGTAATTAGTGTTGATTCGAGTCCTTAGCTTGTGGTGGCTGTAAATGTTAGGTCATTGGCTTTGTCTCTACGACATTTTCTTTGTAATTAGTGCTTATTCGAGTCCTTAGCTTGTAGTGGTTGTAAATGTTAGGTCGGCTCTGCCTCCACATTTTCCATGAGAGATTACTTTGTTGTGTAATCCCATTGAAATAAGTGTATATTTTATGCCCTCGTTGCAATATAATTTCGCTTCTAGTTTGTTCTTGGTGGAAGGGTATTACGCTTGGACTCGTTGTTCTATTGAACTTGAAAGTTCAAAGAACCTGTTAAATTATTCTATTAGATTCAAACCTAGCTACGATTCAAGTTAAGATAGAAATGTTTGTTTTGTATGGAGTCATTTTACTTTCCATTTTTCCTCTCTAATAATATTCTCTTTATAAACATTCATAAATTTTCCCTCGGATAGTTAAAATAATGATGGGCCATGCGTATTTGTTTGCGAGGGTAACCATCAAACTTTCACCTCCCCGTACATTCGGTGTAGTTCGATGTGATGGACGGAGATATGGGCTTACTCGATAAACCCACGGTAAGTTTATTCTTCGGTTGTGTAATTTCTCTGTTGTTTTTCATTGATACACAAGAAATAACATTCTTACCCCCACTCCATAACTTTCTCGCCATCTAAGTTATATTCCACGTTATCCTAAACCTTATTCCATAAGACTTATTATTTTGATAACCTAAGTACATATATGCCAACTCTCCACATTCTAAATTTACTCTTATTGATTATGGTTATTTGATTACTTATCAAACCTCCATATGGTTATGTCTTGTTTGATACTAGTTCTTTGTTAACAAAATGTTTGTCCATATGGTTATATTTTGTTTGATAATTAGTTCTTTGTTATCAAAATGTTTGTATTAAATGTTTCCCTGCTAATCGACCTCATATGATTTATCACCTATGGTATCATTGTTGTGTCATACCTTTTTTACATGCATTAAGTTGGGTTTTATTTGGTTCTTCGTGCTTAATACACAAAATTGATATGGGATTTGATATGTGTTGTTACTAAGTTTGTTGTATTAGACCATGTTTAACAACTGGCATCCACTGAGTTATTATAACATTTTACTACGTAATTCAACCTTTGAGTACCATCCTTAATTAAATTTTACACCAAGTTCTCATCATTTAGCCAGCATGCCTTGCTATTTGTATGCGCCACATGTGGTCATCATATAAAGACGATATTTACTCGATGTTTATCCTAAGGATGTACATGCATAGGGTCCTTGTCGTTCCTAGTGTTAGTGTTTTGGGTCAATCCATAACCTCTTCCGACCTTCGTGGGTTTGGATCATTTCACAAATAGGAGTTTTGATTCGCGGCTCTGCTTTTCTTTGTGTGGTCAAGTGTCTTCACTGGTGAATGCATGGGATGCCATGTTGATTAGGGTTGAAACGTCAAAAAATTTGGTAAGGTTTAGTGACTCCTCTTGTCATTTTCTTTGTAATTAGTGTTTATTAGAATCCTTAGCTTGTGGTGGTTGTAATGTTAGGTCATTGGCTCTGTCTCTACGACATTTTCCAAGACAGATTACTTTGTTGTGTAATCCCATTGAAATAAATGGAATATTTATGCTCCTCGCTGCACATATAATTCTACCCAGTTTGTTCTGGTGAAGGGTCTTATGTTTGGACTCGTTGTTCTATTGAAATTGATAGTTCAAAGAACATGTTCAATTATTCTATTAGATTCAAACCTAGCTACCACTGAGTTAAGATATAAATGTTTTCAGTGGAGCCATTTTAATTTACCATTTTTCCCTCTGTAATAAATATTCTTATAAACATCTATAAATTTTCTCTCGGATAGTTAAATAATGATGGGCCCTGCATATTTGTTTCATAGGGTAACCATCAAACTTTCACCTCCCCTGTCTATCTCTAAGTATGGTGGAAGTTCTCGATGCGGGATGATGGAGATATCGGTTTACCTGATAAACCCACGGTGTTGATTCTTCGGTTGTGTATTTCTTCTGTTGTTTTCAAATGATTCTAAAAATACATCATAATTCCTTTTGTTGTTGTTTTAATGTATAGGTATTATGGAAGTTGGTACCATGGAGAAGTTGGAATACCTTTGCCCAGAAAGGTATTCGAGTTCCAACCTTTACTGCCTTCAAGTTTGGCACTGCATTCTAGGATTATTCTGAGTAAAGTTTGTACATTGTTTTACATAATCTCTATTGTTTATGCATTATTCATACTTGTAATAAATACGGTTATTCTTCATACATTTATATACAATTGTTATTTGGTTTTGTTTATCTCACGGTATTTCTTTTCTGTAATATACACAATTATTGTGTTAGTTTCCTTTTGAGTATATGTTACTGTGTTTTCGTTAATTGTAGTGATTCCTATCTATTTCATCAAAGCTCTGCAATGAAACATTATGTATTCATGCATGGTGCATTTTTTTTTAAATGTTAAGTCTGGAACTATTTCATTTTTCCCAGATTTATATATAGTGCAATTTCATACGATGTTGATTATGTAACACTTCACTTGATCGGCTTACATGCATAATGTAAACTATCATCTTTGTAATTTTTTCCCTTATGCATAATGTAATCTTTGTAATTTTTTTCTCCAGTTTGGATTCATGCACAATTTAAAATATAGTCTATGTAATATGTTTGTCTCTCTCTTAGATACATGCATAAATGAAATTGTAAATCCTTATAACAATTTTTCCTCTCGGATACATGCATAATGTAATATTTGAGAACTATTTATTTTTAGTTGTATGCATTGTATATATTGAACCTTGGCTTCTCTCCCTTGCAAACATCTTATAAGAAAAGTCTTTGGTCTGTTGACTGGTTTATACCTACTAATCTTATTGCTTTGATACTTGTATTTGAACAAAGTTACAATACAAGTATCAAATATATAGGATATGAATAGTTATTGATTTCTTTCTACATTTTTCCTACTTAAATACTGTAATGACCCCATCGTTATGACTACATATGCCTCCAACTAAATTTGACGACGAACACAACCCATGTATATTAGGCAACAGAAAACAACGAATTAACATTACTAGCAATATCATGCAACTTTGACCTAAACATGTATAATCATAGACGTGAGATAAAAAACGTATCACCCAATGTGGACACAAGCAAGACAATGCCTTAAAGATAAAGGGACAACATCAAGAAACCCGACACAACGACTTTGATGACCAATAACTAGTAACCTCTATGGTTCTTAAACTAATCGCATTAAGGTGTTATAGAACCAAGTATCAACATCTATTACAATGAACAAAATGCCCACTTCGGGAAGCACAAGACTTCGACTAGGTTATCACTCACATCTATCCATAAGGACGTGAATTGATTTCCTCATTAGGAATCATGTCATCGAGCATGACATGGATAGTAACCATGGCGCAACTTAACATATATAGACCAATATTCCAAGAAAACTCCAACGCAGTAGGAGACCAAACTAACTCACAAACATATAATAAGATTCATATTCAAGCACCTAATCTACAAGTCAACAAGAGGCAAGGGGAAATATAAGTACTAGACAATCATACAACACATTAAATTCCTGGTGCCACATATTCTAATAACCAAATACATCGATGAAAGTACACGATTGGCCATCTATGAATTATTCCCCGAGAATCCATTCTACAATAACATTCCTACAACAACATGCATCCATTAAAATACTCTCTATTGTTTTTCAAGTCATATATTAATTAATTAAGATTTTTGTACTCTCTATTGTTTTTCAAGTCATGTATTAATTAATTAAGATTTTGTTAATCAAAAGTCTCACTACAATTGTCATTCACTAACATAATTCCTTGTATAAGCCTAAGTCAAATCTTCCAACCCTATCATTATTATCTTTGTCTATTATTTTATTACATGATATCTCGGTTTATTAAACACATGATATTGTTGTCTATTACTGCATGACACATGTTGTCTATTAAATACATGATATCGCATAGTTAAGTATCAATAAGATCCATAACTATATGATATCATTGTGTATATATCGTTGTGTAAATAACAATCACTATTTGATAATTAAATAGCTCTTTAAATAACATTAACCGTCAACCATATTAATTCTCTATCCATGAAATTTCTATCAATCAAAACCGTTGTCCAATTATACTACCCATTTATATTGCTATGAATCAATATGCTATGAATCAATAAAATCGGTGCCTAGGAATGGCATAGCTGTCTAGCATTAATTCGTCATGCATTTAGATTTTAAAAAGAATTTGAAAGTCCACAAATTTAATCGATGCGAGCAATTTCGCTTTGTTAAAACATTTCAAATGGTAATTAAACTATACAAAATTAAATCTGTACCTGAAATATCGTTGTGTAAGTACATTTAGAATGGAATTTGAACTCTGCAATCAACCTTTGCCAATATATATTAAATTCGCAGTCACCTATTATACATAAAATCAATGTCCATAAATACATATATATATCTAATCGTTGGCATAAATATTAATAATGTGGTCTATTTAGAACGTTGTCTAAATGATAAATTGTCGTCTAACACATATATTTCTATCCATTAATGATATCACCATATGATAATGATATTGTTGTCTAACAGATTAATAATGATATCGCTATTTGATCATGATATCTAATAATGATAATGGAATCACAGAGTTAAAAAACGCAGTGGTAAAATAGCAGCGGTAACATCGCAGTAGTAAGGATATCATGTTGAATCGCAGGGTAAAGTAGCCATGGTAAAATCGCAGGGGTAAAGTAAATCGCTTCTGAAAATTAAATCGTTTCTGAGAATTAAAATTGTCCTTTGAATATTAAATCCGTTCTCTCGATATGAAATTGTTTCTCTGATATCAAAATCGCATAGATTCTCCCAATCAACTGTTGGGATTTATCATTAAAATGCATAGATTTTTCCAATCAAGCGTTGGGTAACTCGTGGAGTAAAGCTTGTGCTTTATGACAAATAAATCATGGAGGAAACAAATTGCGCATTGTGCCAATAAAATCGTGGTTGATGCTGTTTAGAATGCTTAGAAAAATCGTGGTTGAATTACCATGTAATACGCCCATAACATCGTGGGTGAATGTTGTGTATCAAACAATAAAACGTTGTTGAATTACTAAGTAATATGATTAGAAATTCCTGGATGAATGTTGTGTAATGTGCCAATAAAAACGATGTTGAATTACTATGTAATATGCTCAAAAATTTGTGGATGAATGTTTGTAATGTGCCAATAAAATGTTTTCCCCTTTTTGCCAAGAGCCAAGGAATTCATGAACTGCATAGATAGTCAATCATAGGAGAACGCGAAGATAAATGTTCAAAGATGAACCATCGAAAATGGGAAGATAATCATCCAAAAATAAATGCATAATCTAAACGCGTAGGATTTTACTTCATTCAAAAAAATGCAGAGGTAAAATTTGGGGAACGATGCAAGGATTATGATTGAAATAAAAACTTAGATATCAGAGATTAATCATGTATAAAAATACGTAGATAAGTAAGGGATAGATAGTTGGGTGAAAACTTATCCTTTACTTATTATCCATGCAAAGGAAAACAGGTCATTTGAATCTCACTCTAAACATTGGAGTGGAAGATGCTTCATTAGGTTCCCTGCCAACCGCCGCAATGTAATAATAACTTAAAGGATATGGGATAAGGGATAAAAGATAAAAACACAATTTATCTTCAGAATAAATAAATAAAACAAACTTAGAGATAATTCATTGAAATCGAGCTAGGGTTCTATGAACAACTCAATTGAGAAAATACAAATGAACATAAGGCTAGGATGACCTTAAGTTCTCTAATCATAAAATGTTGGGATCATCAAACAAATTGCTCAAGAATAAAATGAAATCTCTGGATAGTTTTTATGTTGATTAAACATAAACTTTAACATAGTAGAAGTACAATACTGAAGGTGTAGGAACAATATTTAAACTATCATTCAATACAAATAGTACACATGTACCCAGAGCTAAAAGAAATATCTCCCCACTCCATTGTCCCAAGTATGACTGCCTAAATCTTTGGTTTCAACCGGGATGACCTCACCCTGGCATTCTCCCAACCAATGCTACATGTTACTCTTCTTCCCCCAGAGCCCCCCTAGCCTAAAATGGGACACATACACAATACTAGTGAATGCTAGCACCACTGGCTCCTCGCATAATGATTCCACCACTTCATTACCCTCGAGTTGGGTATCCCAACTCCACAACAAAAGTTCAATGAAGATAAAATTTTATACTAACGTTACACAAAAAATATGAGATTCATACTCCTCCTTCACCTCCTCCATTATTTTTAACGATTTTTCTAGTAATTAGTTTCAAAAAATACTCATTCAATTCCTTTTCATTTAGTTAATTTCGAAAACCACCTGCATTAATATTGTCACCCATCCTCTAGTTGCACCGTAGTAACCAATTTTATTAATTAATTAAATATTCCTATTGCCCTCACCCACCAGGGGGTCTCTCCTCCTCTAAAACGCCCCTGTCTCAATATTCCCTTACACTTTTTAAATGAGCTACCACTTAATTATTGGTTGAGTTCATAAATAAAATGTCCCAAATGCTAGATTCCTTAATAAGTTAGACATTCATTTTTTCCGTTAAGTCTCCCGCTTTTCTTTAAGTTTCCTTTCTTTTAAGCTCTTCCTATTTAACTAAAAAATCAATTTATCAAGTGTAGATAAAATAACCATTTAACCTCTTTTCTTTAACTAAAAATTAATTTAGCAAATGTAGATAAAACAAGGTCATTTTCCCTCTTTTTATAAATTTAATCCTTCATTATAATTCTTTTACTTCTAATAATTAAAGTTTGAATTTATTTACCCCTCGCCTTTTATATATGTATAATTATTTTTGTTCATAGGTTCTTCTTAGACCTAGGTTTTAAATTCACTAGGTTGGGCTTACATTTTAAGGAAAAAATTATTTAAAATTCTACTTTTAACACATCATTCATTTTAAGGCCAACTGGTTTTATTCACTTACTAGTTAAAATCGTGACGCGCCCATAAGGATGCACTACGTGCCCAAGGGTGCCACTTTCCTCTTTGGTTTTCCTTGCACAACGCTCTTCAAGACGCACTACTTGCTCCAAGGTGACACTGGCCTTTGACTGAATTTGGTAGAAGTCAAACGCCTGGAGTCAATACTCCGCTAGGTGATCTTGGGAGACTAAGGGCTCTAAGGAATAAGGCCCCCTTTGTCTGTATACTTCCTTAGAATCATCGAGTGACTTTCATGCTTCCTCAATATTATCAGGGTCTCTTCAAACTAGGTAATCAAGCATCAGACAGTTCGAGCCACGCAAGGAGTGCTAGTAGGTTGTATGTGGTTGCTTCCCACACCTCTCCCTCAAAGTCTCTAGTTGTCGTATGGACCTCTACTCCACATGTGAGTCCCACGTAAAGTTATCACCAACTTAATCATGTACTATAATAATCAATCATCATAATATCTAATCATATGTACATATGTCACATCAATAACATTCAAACTATGTGTAGATAAAATAACCATTTACCCCTCTTTCTTTTAACTAAAAAATAATTTAGCAAATGTAGATAAAACAAGGCCATTTACCCTCTTTATAATTTTAATCCTTCATTATAATTTTTAATTTTAATAATTGATGTTTGAATTCCTTTACCCTCCTTGTTATATGTTCAATTATTTTTGTCTTCATAGGTTCTTCTTAGACCTAGTTTTTAATTTCACTATGTTGGGCGACATTTTTTTAAGGGGAAATTTATTTTAAATTTACTTAACACATAACTCATTTTAAGGCCGACTAGTTTATAAGTGAATAAAACTAGTATGAGTATTTATGGACCAATAAGGAAGGACGCCAACCTTCCATACAGAGTGCACAAAAATTTGAGTCATGCGCAACAAGATAGAGGAAAAGTAGAAGTAATTTTATGTCTATTTTATGTCAACAGTCAATTTTTGTAATAAAGCATATGTCTAAGATAAGCAATAAGAAAGATCTCCTAAGTCTATGTAAGATCCACATGTCAATAAGATCATGGAAAGTTCTCTTTGAATTTGTTAGCAGAGAATCGCAGTAAGAAAAGCCATTATCTTCCCATGTGGATTCTTGCAAAATTATGAGCTCCAATGTTGTGAGTAATCTTTGTAGAGTTTTTACCGTGTGAAATAGTTTATCGCATTTATTTTCACCATATATACAATTCGTCTCCGTTGAGAATGGCATCCCAGTCCCTTTGCATCACTTATTTTATTCTTCCTAGGACTTGTGACACTTGTCTTGAGCCTCGTGCTCACTCAGACCTATCAAGTTCAACTGTACACCCATTCAAATATTCTCATATAAATCTTGAATGTTTCCCTTTGATGTTAGGTTAAATCCACATCTTGTCTCATTTCTTCCACCACTTTGCCAACCCCTTTCGATTCCTATCCCTCTATGTGCCCCTTTTCCACATGTGTTTATTCCATAAAAATAACAAGGTCTTACAAATTCAATTTTAAGTAACTTGACCAATTTTATTCTTTGGAAAGATTTTTAAAATTTAAAAAAAATATAATAGACATAATAATTAAAACAAGTTGTGGATATCATAGAAAGATTCCTCATATACCAAAAAAAATTTATGATTTCATTAGTAGGACAATTATGATAATAGACATGGATTATGGTTGTCATCGAGAACCCATGCTCCACATAATATATGCACACAACACACATTTTGTCTCCATTGATAGATTTCACAGGTTTGAATTCATAAATACACTTATTTGGAATGGTTGTGTTGAATTATTCTGAGGGTTTAAAATGTGTACATATAATCATTTTATTTACATAATTGATTATTTTACCATTTACTACTCTTTGAAGATTTTCAAAGATATATGATATGTATCGTTTTTCCTCCTGGATTTTTGGTAGATTTTTCAATATTTTGTATCTAAACATGAGTATTTAGGATTATCTTGAGATGATTTGTTATAATTGATTTTTAAAAAATTCACCAAACACCTCTACTTACATAAATTATACTTCCACCATTCAGTACTCCAAGAAAACAATTCAATGATATACAATTGTTTGAGTGATTCGTATTTAATAACTCATAATTTGTTTTCCATAAACACCATTATTTGGGATAGTCACAATGGCCTACCAAGCATTAAATTTCCCAAAATAGACACCAAACACAAGCACCCAACCTACACTACTAAGCCATGCCCCAAACCTTGTGTATTTGATACTTAGCTCACACATAAGGAAACAAACTGTCACTACAAGGTGTATCAAAAACAATGATACATAGTGTAACCCAAATACGACACAGAAATACCAATTCGATGTAAATTTGATGAAACTCTCTCCAATGAAACATGATGGTGATGCATATGATGGAAACATGATGCAATGTTTCACAATCACTTTTGGCAAGTCAACTTTAGTGATGTTAGGTGTTGTAGACATAGAAGATAATTCAAACTACAATGCAAAATAACGATATAGGTGTAGGATACATGCCTCCTAGGACACCTTTAAAATCATTTGTGACACACATCTATGACACCATAGCTATGTATTGCACTAGTGATAATAGTTTTATGCTAATGGATTTCAAGGGTTTTCAAGACAAAGGT